>VZSV01000084.1:329291-344513 GCA_013398735.1 Nothocercus julius | reverse complement strand
CCCTTTCTCCAGGCACGCTCTGTTTCCACCCTGGTGACAGGCTATCTGTGAAGATCAGATCATCTCTGAGATGCAGCAGCTTCTCAACGTGTGCCAGCAGGATCTGCAGAGCCCTGGCAGAAGCATGCTAATGTCTTCGGGGTGGTTACTTTATGTTCATTTAAAATGCAATTAGACAGAACAAATACTGTGAGGAAATGGACAAGGTTTTACATTTGCATACAAAAATGAGGGGGAAGATCTTTCCATCACGTTATAAATTTTATATAAACATTTTGTAAGGGAAGTAATGTGTGGCAATAATATAGGCTGCTATAATGAAATAACTGGTATGACTGCACTGTTGTCCACAGGGTTGAAAGTTGTTCCCAGAGAAGAATGAATATTTTATGGAAGTGTTTATCCCTGTAATTACTGGAGTTGGGAGCCCCTTCCTGCCCAGTTGTTTTGTTCTACAAAAATCAGGCTGAAACTCTGGAAACAAACTTGTGGGAGAGCAGCGAGGGCTCGAGGTGGCAGCGGTGGCGGGCAGGAGCACATGTGCTGCTGTGCCTGAAGTGCCGGGCAGAGTGTGAGAAACTTCCTGCCTTCTCTACCTAAAAGGAAAGCTTTTTTATTATTATTATTTTTATTTTTTATTTTTTGACTTCAGCTGAGTCATACTTTTAAGAAAAAACAGAGTCTGGATGCAAGCGAGGAAAGGTATAGGACTCCTTGAGAGGAAATCAGAAATGAGGAACCAACTTATGCTTTTGTACTCCTGGTGCTTGTATTTAAGGGTAACAATGTATTCCTAAAGAATGCTATTCCGTAAGAATTCCTTCCATGATGCTAGACACTTTGAACCTCAGCAGCCATTGAAACGAATGACAGAGCTCCCAATTAGGTCCTCAATGAGCTTGAATTAGGCATTTTCTGCATAAGGTTGCAGAACTAAATGTAATAAAAGCAGTAATATTAAATATTACTTTCCTAGGAGCATCTTCTGTGCCAGTATCCCTTATATAGCTCTTTAAGTAAGCCAAGAGTTTAATTGTAATCCAGAGTACAGGGATGAACTCCCATTTCAATGAACTTTACTGGATGAATGCAAAAGCAAAGGCTTAGCTTTTGGCAGGCTACCTCCCATATTTTTTCTGCCTAACATTAATGCGTTTGATATTAGCATAATGTAACCACTACACTTCATCTCTAACCTGAATAATTAAAAAAAAAGTGTGTGGGGAGGAGGTAGAGGCTGAGGCAGAATGGGGGAAGGGGAAAATGGCTTGAAATACAATCTGCCCTGATTTCAGCTCTTAGGTACTAATCTTTCTTGGCAAGCTGAGTACACTGGATTTATTTGTGCTTCTGTAAGTACAGTAGAGAGCACAGGTAGGATTGCGGGGGGGACACATGAATTCCTGCCTGGATCTGCACAATAGGCTAGATGGGTCAGCCCTGCAGGTCCTTATTGCCCCACAAATCCATGTAAAGTGAGGCACAGGGGAGGGTTTCCTTTCTAAATAGCCAGGAAATATTAATAGCAAGAGGGCTTGAAAACACTGTTTGCCTATAGGAGCAATGAAAAAAAATTAAATGACTGAATCACTCATGCTGTCTCTGGTTTTGGAAGGCCATGGGGCTGAATATGATACTCTGGGAACCACAGTTGCTCAGATATGATCTGCATAGATCACTGATGTGCAGGTCTTCAGGATTCCAACCATAATGATTCTATGTTTCTGGGTCTGAAATTCATCTGGTAGCAAGTCGGGTCCTCCTTTGTTAGCCCCTCAGAAGCAGATAATTGTCACAGGTGGCCACTATTAGGATTCTGTTCTTGTCCAGCGAGCAGTGACTAAGGTACAGATATGGGGTCATGGTGGAAAAGCAATCCATTATTTTGAGCAGGGTAACACTTTAAAGGCCAGCTTGCACGTTAACTATTTTAATTGTCAACGACAACAACACTGTGGAGTAACATTAAAGGTGCTCTAAAGTTAGCCATTTGCTGACACTGCATGACAGTTTTGCAGACCATAACACTTTCACAAATGCTGTTAGGTAGGTTTGTTTTTTATATATATATATATATATGTGTATATATATGTGTGTGTGTATATATATATAAATAAAACTTCTTTTCTTTCTGTGTTGTTTATTTTAACATGAGGTTATCCAGGAGAAGTCTAGGCTGAATTATTAGTCTATCCACACATACTGTTTTTCATGTAGGAAGAATAAAAAAAAGTTTGAAAACAAGAGATGGGGGACTTTTAAATCTAGTTTTACTAATTATTTGAGGGAATTCTTGTTATAAATGGATAAGCTAGTATGTGTAAAAATCCAGTGAGACCTGCTATGTACCTATTTTATAATTGAGCAGTTCCCTACCCTATAAGCAGTCTTATATTTGGTGTCATTTTCCTTAGAGGCCTTTGGCCTTTAACCTGATTGTTGTTGTTTTTGTGTTTTGTGTGTGTGTGCGTTGTGTGTGCTTTTTATTTATTTATTTATTTTATATAAACCCTTATACCTTAAAGGTTGCAAGAATTTGTTGAGGTGGTTTTTGCTTGTTTTCCTGCCTTCAGGCAACAGTCTGCTTCTGACTTGGTATCTTTCTGCATCACCGACTGGGGCAGCAGTAAGTTATCCAGTTTACTTAAAGTGCAGAGTGAATGGGTTTTTCCTCTGTGGCTCTTAACAATGCCAACCTCCAACATAACCCTTCTCCTTCCCATAGGCTTCTTTCAACCCATTTTCTCTTGCAAATCATATAGTTATATTTCTTGAGCTTTAAACACTTCCACAAGGTCAAAGAGGCTAGTTGACATCTGCTTGGGCTGCCGGCTGCTTCTGCAGTCAAATCTGCTACCACACAGCCTATAAACAACCTCCCACCTTTTAATTTTTTTTATTAGTGATAGCATTTGAATTCTGAGTTATGTAGTTCTTTAGTCTTGATGAGTCTATGGAAGAGATTTTTTTTTTTAAAGGCATAAACAAGACTTACACATCTAAATGCCTTTGGCTTTCAGTGGGAATAGTGGGTGCCAGCAGCAGTTTGTGCCCTTGACAGTCTTCCCCTAATTCTGAAATAAAGATGGCAGAAATAAGGCGCTTTCATTTCAGAGGTATTTGTGGAGATCCTAAGTTAAAGCTTAGGTAGATAAACAACTTAAATCCGTATGCTTTGTCGTGCAGCTATGCCCCAGAGAGCACTATGCGCTCAGACCCAGAGCATGCTAAACGCAACAGGAGCCGGGGCCTTGGCTGGTTCACTGCCAGATGTGCCCGGCCCTTGAGAACACCCTAATGCGGGCAGAGCGAGGAGGCTGCTGAGGCAGGACAGGGAGAACTCACGGGGGACTCGGGGTGGCAGGTGTCCAGTGTCAGGAAATGGAATATTTATTGAGAAACCAGATGGAGCGAGGATCTCTATTCGTGTCTTGCTTCTCTCTTAATTTGGGGAAGTCTCTCTCTACATTGCTGTGTGACACAAAATTTGGCAGTTGTGGTGACTACTGTGTGATGAGACTGCTAAAAATATTAAACTTCCAGCATACGAAAAGGCAATAGGATATGAGCTACCTAATCAGTTTTCTACACCTCTCACTGCCACAGATCGAAGTACTTAACTGTATATTATTCATTAAGCAAAATCCCACTGTTGAATTCTGTTTACTGGGTAAAGAGAGTGTGTGTGTGTGTGTGTGTGTGTGTGTGTGTGTGTGTGTGTGACCATTCCAATTAATTGGTGCTTCCTGTGCACATGGAAAGAATCCCTAAGCTCTGATTCGCCTTGGAGTCCCTCACTGCTGCAGATAATAGCAGTGGAGTGGGGGTGGACAGGGCTGACTAATATTCCTTAAAACTCCATTTGGGTCATAGGCTCTTGAGGCTTAAGGATTTTTAGGGAGTCTGGCATGTGTCACAGTGTCACATCACATAAGGTAAGTATGACTCATGTAATCCGGTTTGATATGTTGCCATTAGAATACACTGAGGGCTTTTTTTATGCAGTGAAATACCCCTTGTGAAGTGTTTTTCCCCTGTTTTTTTCATGTCCCTGGTGGGAATGTTTGCAGGAGCACTACCATTGCTGTCATTTAGCCTCAGACAGGGCAATCTCAAGAGTCTCCTTGGAATTCCTTGATGTGGCTGAGGGTGGCATGGTTAAAATGTCCACGGAAAGCAATGTGGAAGTGGCAAGCTTTGACCCTCAGGAAGACAAAAAAAAAAAAAGGCTATTTTAAAGGAGACAGAACCTCTTAAATCCCTCTGGTAAACAGCAGGAGTTGCAGTCTGTCAGCTTCTTGAAGTCTCTAAAATCTGCTGAACCATTTGGCACTACCTCTGAGTTGGAAATGTTTTGCTTCATATGATAATATGGAGAGGCTTTGTTGGGTTTGTCTTTTCTTTTTTGTATGTTGTTTTCTTTAGTGTTTTCTTTAGCATTCAGGAGACACCGCACAGCAGTAGGGAAATGACCTGTACAGATATTTTTCCCATTTTCTTGCCAGGTAAACAGTGTTCTGGCTCACAGGAGATAAATAGGAAGATAAAGGAGACATTTTAGAGACCAAGTCATTGCCATCTCTTAAGAGTGGTGACTTAAATATATTTAAAAAAAAAAAAAACCTGCATAAACTTTGCGAACAATAGATGGATTGCTATTTCCTCATCCCTTTTGGTGGGAGGAGAGTCCCTGAGACTGACTTGATATTGTTGGTTGCATGGCAATGTTGTATAATATAAATAATGTGCTAGTACAGCTTGTACATTCCAAGGAGAGGCATTTCATTGTTGGGAGTCTATCAGGAAGTCAACTCTGCCCTGATTTCCGCTGTGATTCAATAGGCTATTTTCCAGAGATGTCTGCAGCCAGAAAGCAGCCAGTCTGATAGGACTGTTGAGAATATTCCCATGATTATAAAACCACAGAGGGACCATTTGTTTTGGGAGGTGTGCTGACAACTAATGACAAAACAGTGTATGCATTATCACGCTGATTTTGTGCTCCTGAATAAAGAGCTGATAATGCCTGGGTGCATAGGGCTACTTTCTGTTCCCAGCCGTAAAGGAACTTCTCCTGCTGACTTCATAGACGCGTGCACACAGCTCCCTTGCAGGAGAAACTCAGCATTTTCCCATGGGCTGTACTGCGTTATTAATTCTCTCTGCACCCTCTATGTTTCAAAACTCACCTCTGTAAAACATTAACTTCAAGCTGGGCTGTGGCCTTGTCATGTCCCTCAAAGGAAGGGTGTGATGTAAAGAGCTTTGGTTCCTGGACTGTTAACTGATCTATCTGCAGGAGAAAGGAGAGCTCTACCTGTACTTTTCCTGGCACATGACTTCTTGTCTGTACTCCTCCCATCCCTGTTCCGGAAGCAAGTGAGCTCAGAGCTCTGTGTGCCCTTCTCCCCAATGTCTGTAACGCAGGGTGTATCTGGGCTCCTGCTGTTGCCTGCTGTCGAGCATAGGAAGTTCGTATGGACCTATAAATATCTGGGGCAGTCAGGACTTCTCTTTCCCCCAGCACTTATTTCGTAGGTCTGTAATGCTTCCAGCATTATTCCTGTCAAAGCCCTTATATAGATATGAATACCAAGCCTGGAGTGAAGTTTTACTACAATCATTGCTAGGGGGGGTATCTGGGTATGAATAGGTCTGACTCAAGTGCAATAGGCTTATGCTGCCTGTCTGGGTAGCTCCACTAACTACTTGTAAAATTTTTTTTCAGACTACTGGTAACAATGACATTCAGTAGAAAACATCTATTAATACTTTCCCAAGAAGAATATATTGAATTAATACACATTCTCTCTTAGGGCACAGAGGGACTTAAACACAGGAAAAGTATTGTGCATCTGGTGTGCATCATGGTGCAGAGCACCTGTGAATAGATATTTCATCTAGAAAATAGCAATCCATAATTTTTGCAATAATGCAGAATGGGAAGAACTAGAATAGTTGATTATTTTGGAGAGAAGCTTTCTTGCAGTAGCACAGATCAGCATTATTTGGGTAGCTGGAATATGAATTACTGTTACTAAACTAACTTCAGCTATTGGTAACAAAGGGATTTATAATGAATTTCAAGTCCTGTTGAGGACTTATGTCCAGTTCTCACTTGAGAGCAGTGGTTATGGAAAGAAAATGAAGATTTGGGCAGTGATGTCATGTACTGAACACAGAGCAAAGAAAGTCCTGGGCCAGCTGAAGGAAATGACAATTCTTACTGGCTGGCAATGATATTTCCTCCACTGTTCAGTACTTCCTTGTCTTCCATACCTTTCAGCAAATCACTTTGCAGCAAAATGTTAGGCTGCTTCACACTGTCAGATTTTAATTGGAAGAATCTGATCAGCACTAGCATTACTTCCAAGAACTGCTGTTGATGGGGGGTTTCAAAGCCTGCCTGCTGCATCTGCCAAGTACTTCTTACAGGAGAGAGAATCTGATTCTTCTCTCTGAAACCCACAGAAACTGGAGCAGTTTTAGTGAAATCACCTTCCTGTCTCTTGCAAAGAGGATCAGCAGCAGAGCAACAGTGGTGTTCAAAAAGACTGCTGATATATGGGCAACACAAAGCAAGCTGCATGTTGTGGCACTTCTGAAGAGAGGGAAGCAATGGTGGCTCCCCAGCGCTCACAGCTGGGCTGCAAAGGTAGGAAGCAGCTATCATGCCTCTTCTACAGGAGCAGAAGAAAGTTGTTGCTCTCTCTCTATAGAGGAACTGAGATCCTGAAGCAGCTTTTTTAATACATACAAACATCATATTACATGTAAGCTCTGATTTGGAAACACATGTTCACACGTGCACATGCACACCTGCTGTGTGTGTTTGGGTAAGACAAGAATTTTTAGATGCATGTTCTCCGTTCCTCTGGTGCGGCTCTAAGTGACAGGGATGTGCAAGCTTTAACACAGCAATATTGCTCTCTTGCTGAGGAAGTTTCAGGATATTCGGTGTGTTCTGGTTAATATCACTCGCTACAGCTTTTTGTTCCTTTGTAATCTGTGAACAGAAAGGACAGCACGTTCTTTCTCCTATCGGTTGTACCTGTAGGCGCCCTCAGACATAGAAGCACGCAGATTCCTCTTTCTGAGTTGTGGAGAGCTGTCACGTATTCTACAATTACAATGCTTCACTTCTAAATTACTGGATGTCACTTCAACAAAGTCTTCTAGTGTGTCTGTGTCTCTTTTCATTCAGAAGAGCTGTAATGCCTTAGATGTGTCAAAAACAAATAAGGTGGCATTTATGGTTCTTTTTGTTTTAAAGAAAACTATTTGTTATTTGAGACATGTTTTTGATCCTTTTTTTCATGAAAATATAAAACTTGTAAGGAGAAAAATTATTTTAAAAATTGCCTCAAACTGTCCCTCATGGCTAGTCTTTCAGATTCTTATATTTAAGAGGTTCATTTTGTGTAAACAAACACAAAAAGCCACATTAAAGAGGTACAAAGTAAGTACTAGGGTTATCTCCCTGAAAGCTAAAATAATTCTGTTCAGGACTTACCAAACATCAACCTAGAAAGGTATCATCTGCTTGAACCCAATTCATTCTACAGTTAAGTGTACAGGGTTAATGTATATTTACGCTCAGGGAAAAGGCAACACTTCTACAGATCTGAAGAGTAAAACATCAGAAAGCTGAGTAGCTTTTGCATGGACCAAGATCTTGAAATATTCAGATGTCAATCAAAAATATCAGAATTTCTGTCCTAATGAGATCTAAGTCTTTTTTTATTACTGTAGTCGATCCAAATCAAGATACAAAAAGGTAGGCATAATAACAAAAAATTTCTAGATTTAGCCAGAATAGTTGCATGTTCATATTGGAAATAACCACTAAAATAACCTAAAAAGAGATAAGAGTCAAAATGCCCCTAGAATGTCAAATGAAATGCAATGGTATTTATTTCCTTCAGATTGAGGTTAAAAGTTCATGTGAAGCAAAACAAGTACTGTAAGGACAGGCATAGGTTGGTAGATCTTTCTCTTAGTTCACCCTGTAGACTAATATTTGCTACACTTTACTAGAGAGCTATTTTGATAAATGTTTGTTATCAAGCTTATTAACCTAAATAAAGTAATCCATGTAGGACTGCCCAAGTCAGGATAGATTGGGCATGTATTATGATGTATTTGGGCACATGTTATGATGAAGTTCCTCTTCAGATCAGTAATTGCAGCCTAGCCACTGGAAGGCATTGCAAGATGGAGGAAAGAGCCCTGATTTTGAGAGGAAGAGGGGGGGCTGATGTGGAAGGTGAAAATGTGAAAACCGCTCTCTTGTGGGAATTGCCCGTGGGGGCAGGTAGGGCTGGGAGAGCGGAAGGGTGCAGGATGTTACCTGTCTATGGACCTTGGTACAGAAGCATGTTTGGTTTGGAAGTCTCTGCCAAAATCCCCATTGTTTCTGGTGGAAGTGGAAAGGGGGTTCCGTTTTAGCCTAAGGAACTTGCAACCTCCTCTGCTAGCCATAGCTTTTATCTTGAGATTGTTTTACACAGGGATTTTGAACTTAATAGGTATGTAAGTTGTATGAGAGGAGCTGGTTAAAGTTTCACTTGCATCTATACCATATCCAGATGGCATGGATAAACTGTGCAAGCCTACATCCTGTTCTGCACACTAATTAGGATCTGTAGCAGCTTAGCTGAGTGTGCTGGTTGCCTAACTCCTGGCAACCGGGCGTCTGCCCAGTACTGTGTGTGAGCCGCAAAGGGAGACAGCCCTATTAAGATACCTCTTCCTAATTGAGGCTGAAGCGTCCCAGCCACAACAGAAGGATGCAACTGGGCAGACTGTACTGTCTCCACAGCTAGATTATTCAGTAAAGAATTGATTTCTAGATTTTTTTTTAACTTTGAAATCCCCCACTTATTCAAGAAGTTCAAAGTATTAGGAAAATGTGCCATGTTTCAGCAAATGTACAAGAGTTTGGGAAGTGGCTACCACACTGAACAGTTACCCTGTGGCCTGCACTGTAAATGAAGAGGAATAACAGTTGTTATTGAACCTTGTTCCACTTCGTCACAGAGCTACTGGAGCTGCCCAAGCTGCATTGCTTGCTTTTTGGAAGCCCTCGAGGAGAATGACCTGGGAGCAATCATACATTTGTAGTCAATTGTTCTCATGCTTGCCAAAAGAGAAGGAAAAAGTGATCAGAGTAGCAACACCCTACAATGTGGCTATGTTTTTGAGTTAGTCTATATACTGTTACATTGCTTTCAGACACAATAAAAGGCCAGTTATTAATCCTGTAATTATCCAGCCTTATCACTGCTATCCACACAGGCTGATGATGGCTGGACTTTGAGATGATATTGTTTTCATTAGTGTGACCAAAGGGAAATTTAATTAGAGATCCATCTCTCAAATGGACAAGTGAAAATATAAGGATTAAGAAATTAATCCTAGTACTTAATTACATTAAGATATCTTGTTGTTATGGATGGGGGTTTTTTGATACTCTGGGCAACTCTCTGCTATCAAATCCCTCTTCTGTGATTGCCAAGCATGGCTGGAGGAGGAGGGAAATGCCTGTGACATTAAAAAGCAGCATATCCTTCCTGTCCGATTTGAGCATAGAACAGGAATATCTAATCAAAAGGGTTTGTTCTGGATCATATCAGTTCCTGACCGCAAACTCTAAATCCCCATTATGGAGTAAGGTAAAATGATCTAGAGGTAACAGAAATGGGGAGTGGAGAAAAATTGATAGGGAGATCAGACAGTGACTAAATGGAGGAAGCAGGTAGGCTGAAGGCAGTATTTTAAGAAAGACTTTGTTTTGTACAAATCTGCCCAATTGTACCAGAAAACCACACAATTTCATCCAGGAGACCAGTTACATTTCATTGATGAGAATACACTTCACTGCCTCATTTAGAAACTTCCACTGTAGCTTTTTTTTTCCATTTGTATAAAAATAAGAACCATCTGTAGGGGGGAGAAAAAAAAGAAAAAGAAAAACCCACAATTTGTTTGTATGACTGCTTTGCTGTTGTTGTTTAGATTTCTAGGAAACAGATGCATGTTTTTCGTTTGGGGAAAGAGTGCATCTGTTCTGTCATTCTCTCCAGAGATCCTTAATTTTCCAGTAAGAGCTTATTCAATTACATTTGAAAATAAGAAACTTTCCCTCCATCATCTATGTACACACAAGCACGTATTGCAAGAAAAGTGGTCATTCTGGCATAGTGAGGAATTGTTTTCTCAGCAAATCCATAAAAGATTGCAAAATGGTATATAATAATTTAGGTTAGAGAAGGAAAAGAGAAACTGGCAACAAATTTACTTCTGTAATCTCTGAAAGCATATCTGCACAGTTGGAGCTGTTGGAGTCAGAGTCTCGTATTGAAGAGTGGCATACAATTTAACAGGGATGAAACCAATAAGATTGCACAGAAATTCCTGTGTAAGGTTTAATAAAGATTGAATTCCTGTCCACAAATTGCTTAAACCATTCAATAGAATTCTATAACAGGGATATTATTCTCTGTTATTTTCTGTGAGATGGTTTAAATATTTTATAGAGAGGTGGTTATTCTCTGTTAAATTCCTGGTCTTCTCCATGAGGAGAAAAGGGGAACTCATTTTGTGTGTTCATGTTAGTCAAATTTGGAATCCACTTCAGAAATTATATGGTACCTTTTTCCATTGCTGCTTATTTTTAAAAAATACAAGAGCTACAACATAAGTTGTGACCGGATGTGATTCATGTTCAGATGTGCCCATTTCAGGGTTCAAACTGAAATATATTCCTTTAAGGTATCCTCATTTAGCTAGAGGATTTTTATCTTCAGCTTAGAAATAGAAAATGGAAAGGCTTGCATAGTCAGGAGTCAAATCGCAGTGCCAAAGGGATTTAAGAGTACATGAAGAAGGGTAAGCCTATTAACTCCTTCCCCTTCAGGAGGAAGGTCCTGCAGTAGAGATGCATTTTGGAAATCAATCTGAAGCAGGTGGACAGAGCAGCAGGAGGGCAGTATCAGGCTAGTACAGCAGGAGGGCAACACCAGCCAGTTAGGGAAAAATGAATCGCACGGACTGCTGGGGATTATATATTAGAATTGCCAAGCTGCTTGTTTCCTACTGCATATTCTGAATAAATTGGACCTGCATGGGAATATTGGCAGTGATAGTTCCCCACATGGCACAGATAGTAGCAGAAATGAGGGCTGCCCACGTGGGCTCGGGTACAGCTCTGTGAGTTTGTTTGGGATGTCCTTCAGTCCCATGTAGACTTGTTGCCTTCAGCTTGGCCTGAAGAAAGGTGTGAGGGTCTCTGTCAGTATCTTTTGATGCTACTCCTGGTACTATTCATGCAGCAGTGAATTTCTTTTGCTATGACTGATATGTTTCCTTGCTCCGTGTTCCTGTTGTGAGGCTGTTTTGGGGCTGTTGGTGGCTGGGGGTAGCACAGGGGAGCAGAGCCCATTGGGTGCTCGGGTGCTGACTGGGTGGTGGAGCTGCTGGTTGGGAGAGCAGGTCCTGTTCCTGGAGCAGGACAGGTCCAGTCACCTCAGCCTCTATTTTATCAGGACAGATTCCTCCTGGCTCCCCAGATCTGTCATGCTGCTGCTTGCTCGAGGCCACTTGCAGTTTTAGAGTGCAGTAATTCAAGTGCTCTACTTCTGGATGCCTGTGATGCTGGCGACGGTTCCTTGGCCAGCCGTGGGCAATAACTCTGGCCGAATGTTGCCCACCTGCTTCACTGTCTGGGCTTGTCTGATATTTTGCCTGCTGCCACTCGGGCTGTATCGTTTCTCTCTCCTATAGCAGCTGGCCCAGTCATGAGTTGATTTGTTGCATGCACTGCTTTTCCTCTTCTGGCTGCACACCTCAGGCTACAAATTACGCTCTGAGTTTTCTGTTCCACAAGGGTGCAATGCAAAGCCCATTGAATGCAGCAGAAATCTCCTGCTGACTTCAATGGGACACTGAATAATACCTTAAATCACTGATGCTACAGGGTTCACCATAGAGTTTAGTACTGTGCTCAAAATATAGCACACCTGGGAATAGTTTCCAACAAGTTATATTTTCCTAGAAAGGACTCTGTTCCCTGGAATATTGTGGCTTCTTAAAGTTTCTACTTTCAGGCCTTACTGCCTTCTTCCTTTTTTCTTTTTTTAAGTGCTACTCTTGAGAATATGTCTGTAATGATTTCAACCTGACAAATGTTTCTCCTCAAAGTTTCTTGAGCACTCTTCTAGTGCAAAGCGTTTCCTGCTGGTGAAGAAACCTTCTCTCAAGGAAGACATCTTTCCTTTAAGCTCCTGGGAATGTACCTGAATTTCTAAAAGAGCACATTTCTTGGGCCTTCAAAGAAAGTCACTGGAGTGTCTGGAAGCCTCTGGGACTTCTCTCTGTCCTCACAGGCTATTCTAACTGCTCAATAAGACTCAGCACTTTTATTTTCTCTTTTCACTTCCCTTCAGTGCTTCACAGAGAAACTTGAGATATTGGGCAAGTCTGCCCACAAACTGAGTCCCAAGGGGAGCAATAGAGAGGGGGGGAAAAAAAAGTATTTTAAAAGTCTTGTTTAAATAATGACAAGATTTTATTACAAGGTCTTGTACCATATGTGTCTTTGCAGTGGCTTTCTTGTGAAATTCTTTCTGCTTTAAGTAGTAGAGTGTCAACATTTGTCTTCTAACCATGGCTTAGGAGAGGTTTAAAGCTAAGCTATAAAACATCTCTGAAAACTGACTGGCATTGTAGTCTAGAAATGTGTTTCTAAAACTTCAGTATGATCAGTTTGCTGTGATTAAATTAGAGGAGGACAGCAATAGAGACATTATACTGATTGAGGTACCTGTGTTCTATTTCAACACAGAAAGGAACACGTGGCAGAGGTTAATCCATCATAACACCAGCCTTGGAGCTGCTGGGATGTGTCCTGCCAAGGCTCCTTGCATTAACTCTTTCCTAACAACACAGTAGACAACTGTAGCATGAGCCAAAGCAACAAAATAGTTTTTCCACTGTTACACTGGTGTGATTCTTCCCTTGTTCCCAGAAACAGATGGATGATATTTTCTCTGCTCAGCTGGAAGTGGGTGGTTTTAACCCCAAAGTTCAGTCCCTTCTCCTCCTGCCACATAGGAGCTTCCCTATGAGGGTTTCCTTGGGATCTCCTCCTGCAGTAGCATGATGTCCTGCATGATACTTGCTTCTTGCAGAGGCGGAATAAATAAGGCAGAATGAACACCCCTACAGGAGGGAAGTAGGGATACAGGGATGGGGTCATGGCGATGCACGTGCTGGGGGTGATCTAGCCAAGCAGGCAGGGCAGAGCAGCAGCTCATGGTGGTGTTGGCAGGCCCCAACTGTGGCCTGTTTTTGTGCTCCCCAGTCCCCTTTGACTGAAAACAGCCATGCTCAGAGGTTTTTACATTCGGCATTCACTTGTGAGGACCTTGTTTCCCAGCTGTCTCCCTTCTCAGACCAACTACGCAATGAAAGAAGTTGCCTAACTTAAAACCTCACTTGCAAGAAACAAATGAGAAACAAATGAGGTTCAAATTTTGGGGGTTCTTATGGATAAGCAAATACCTAACAGTTGAGCATACTGGAGGTCATCTAAGCTAAATCACCTTTTTATTCTTGAGAGCTATTTGTGGACACTCAGAATTAAACTCCTAGGTACATAATGATCAAGAGCTTTTGGCTTGTGGTCCACTCTGTGTTCCTGTGAATGCACAGCCTTTATCAAGGTCTTCCTTAAAGATTTTCAAGGTGGTGCTGTCTGTCGTGTTAGGATGAATAATGCATTGGTGAATGCTGACAGTGGCAAATAATGGTCCATACAAAAATACTCAACTTTCTTGAAGATAGGAAGAAGAAGATAGAAGATACTTCCTATCTTCAAGATACTTCCTATCTTGAAGATAGGAAGTATTTCAAAGATGAAATTTTCACAAATGAGACACATTTAGTGTGAAACTAGTCTCAAGAGCAAAGTACCTAAATGCTAGAGTTAGGAAATCAACTTGCACGCTTCATTTTTGTGGGAGGTTCTGCAGAGTGTGTGTGTGTGTGTTTCTCCATAGGTTAAATGATTTTCACATCTATTAATATTATTTCTTAGTTCTGCAGGCTCACAGTGCTGAGTAAATTGCAGTTAATGGTTTATTCATCAGTTTATTGTGGTCTGTCAAAACTAACTCCATTATTGTGCAGGCTTGGGTGAGTGTCTGAGGCAGAAAGGGTCAGCTCTGCTAGTTTTGTAGAAGGTTGTTGTTGGGAATCATGAGAACTCTAGCTCATCTATTCCTGTCAAAAGAACAATTTTATATGCTTCCAAGATTAGACTAAGGAAGTAGGATGAAGATGAAAGGGTTAGAAAATGGAACTTACAGAGTTAAAAGTGACAATATAAAATCTCCAAACAGATTAAGTTGAATCACTTTCTCTCTTTCATGGAACTTTCAAAATGTAAAATGTAAATTTAGGGAGAGAAATACAAAGTCCCTTTATTTAGCCATAGAATGAATTTATGTTCAGAGAAAAAAATATGCAAGGTTTAATGCAACTGTGGTCAGATTGAAAATTCTGTATTTTTTTTCCAACTGTATCATTATTCTTAGAGGAGTTCTGCTTTTAATGAAAGATCCATTCAGGAAGTTCATCTAAATCTTAACATATTTGTGTAAACTATTTTTAAAGGTAAACAGCTTTAAAGGCTATTTTAACCAATGAGGTTAAAACTTGTTTTGTAGACTTTTCCACCATGATATGAGAAGAATACGGAGATAAAGTATGATAGCTGGTGAATGAAAAAGAAAATCAGAAATAGGGCAACAAGTCTTATACACAATTGATGAAAAATTTACCTGCTTCACCTGACACTTCGCTATTGACTTTATATAATGTGGAAAACAATCATAACAGAAATAGTAATATACAGTATCAGTAACTGAAAGCAGCACAAATTGAGTGCAAACAACATGAAAAGAGAAAGTCACCAGTCCAGTTAGTCAATAAAGATCACAGTTTTCAGGAACATGCTTGAATCACTGTTATTAATCAGGCTACCAATTTACAACAGATGATATTGTGCAGTCAATGATTGATAATCCTTTCAGGCGTAATGTCAGTTCTTCCTTGAACCGTGAAGACACAGTTTGTGTGTGTTTGAGAACTCAGAGATTGGTGAGCTCCACAGTTCACCAGCTCCCCAAATTACTTTCTCTGGGGGGCAGGGGGGAGAAA
>VZSV01000084.1:286718-329241 GCA_013398735.1 Nothocercus julius | reverse complement strand
CATAATATTTCTCCCTTTTCTCCTTTTTTCTTTGTACAGAGGTGAATTTGCAACACATTGAACATA
Source organism: Nothocercus julius (assembly GCA_013398735.1). Taxonomy (NCBI): domain Eukaryota; kingdom Metazoa; phylum Chordata; class Aves; order Tinamiformes; family Tinamidae; genus Nothocercus; species Nothocercus julius. The sequence continues at coordinate 329,175 of VZSV01000084.1, read as the reverse complement.
AACGTAAAAGCTATTAGAAGCAATTGTTCTATAATAAAACATAATGTTGCTGGAGCACAAACATCTGTCACTCATGCAGACATCATCCTGTAAACCCATCTAACTAACTCCATTCTTCCTTCTGATTGTATCAGGGTAGCTTGCGGCATGACAGTGATTTGAGTGACAGACGTCCACCCTGGAACAGTGCTATGCATACTTATGTTTGTTTACAGAGCCTCATCACTCTTGAAAGATGTAAATTTTTAAATTTGCTTTTATTGAGAAATGGAACTATGAGGAGAAAGGTTGTTACCTTGGAATGCAAAGTCAAAGATATTGTAGGGCTCTGGCTTTCATAAAAATTTTACCAAGTTTTTAAATTGACTTTTTGATTTTCTAATGAAAAAGGGTATGAATAATTTAAATGTAGAAAGCATTTTTTATTAGAACCATACTATACCAATACAACAGAAGAGACAACACTCAAGACACAGCTTAACTTAATCCTTCTCTTCCTAGACTTTGATTACAATCATCAAAACAGCTATAGAACCTCTATATTAAAGGCAGATTTTCCCTATCTTTCTATTAAATTATTGTTAGATTTCTGGAATGCAACCTTAATAAGTTTAAGCAATGAGATTTTAATTTTTGCATGTGTGCTCGGAACCATAATGAAAACTGGCTAGTTGTTTAAAACTTCTAGGCACAGAGCACCGGAGATTTTTGCATTGTGGGATATTAAAAACCTTTTCCATGCGAATGTTCTTCAGTTTTTCTATTATGCAGCTATTATAACAAATCAATTCCCAATTCTGACATGCCTGTGAAGAATCAGACAATTTTGTTTGTGGTATGTGTTATGACAGTCTAATGCTTACACTTTTATTTCAGTCTTACTCGACGGTATCTTTAGTTTTTGTAGTGCACCAGATGTAATGGGTCATGTGTCCTGTATAAACAAAGCTTTCTACCACCAGATCTGCGATGTAGGCGAAATATGGGCCCTTGCCAGTAAAACCATGCTCTCTTTAATGATACCAATCTGTAAGTTGGCATTTTGCATTATGTGCTTATTTGTCAAGCAGTAAATTGATTTGTTCGAGTGAGCAAGAGAATAATGTGCAACCTAATAATCTTGAACTACTGTAGTGTACTGTAGAAAGGTTTTGGTGCTTATTTTCCAAAGGCCGTGCTCTCATTTCAAATCCATGCTCTTTTAGTAGAAATGGGGGGAGGGGGGGGAGAAATGAGGGGGAGAGGAAGGTAAGAAAGGTAATTCTACTTGATCGCTATTTCCCCATCCTGGTTCCTCTAATCTCATGTCCACCAGGGAACTGGCATGGTCAGCTGCCTTCTTTCAAAACTTCTGCTGTTTCTTGTTTGCATCTTCTGTTTCCTGACTGCAACTTTCTTCAGCAGTGTCCCATGAAGAGCAGAGGATGGTACCTGAAGTGCCAGTTAAAATCATGGGACTGATTTCTAGATGGGATTTCTTAAACAAGAGAAAAACATGTCTTCACTAAACCTTAACTGAATTTAACCAAGTTCCATCTGGAAATGGGAGTTCCCAAGCTAGCTGGGAAACTGAGGAGAATATTTAGCAGTACAGTGTTTTAGCTATTTTAACCACTAGCTTAAAGTTAAAGATTCAGTCTTTACATAGTGAGCCAAAGTATTTTTTTATTAAACATTTGTCCAAGATAATGGACTAACCAATGTTCATACCTGTGTCTGCCTATGCTTTCTTATGGCAACCACTGGTAATAGTACTTTTCTCAGAAATAAAGTTAGATTTCATCTTGTAGCCTATTTTCCCTTAAGTAGGTACAAAATGACTAGTGACTGATATTACCAGTGTAATATTAAAGCAGCTTTCCCTGCTGTTGTCCTCTTTCCCAAAAACACTGATTTGTAAAAAGTTCTAGAGCACAGACTTCTTTCTTGCTGTTTTATTCCTTTTATATTATTGTTAGTATTTTGAAGAACACCAAAGGAGCCTTATGGTCTTTTTTATTATTATTATTTTTTTTAAAACTGTCCTGTCCTTGGTGAGTTTAAAATGTCTCCATCTGAAGATAGAAACTGTTTGAGGAAAACGAAAACCATTGTGAGTAATAACAGGGTCATAGCGAAATGATTATGCTTCCCATCAGAGAGGCCGTCCAAAATGTGAAAATGTCATCAAACATCTTGGGAAGGTCTTTTTTAAAATTGCAGCCAGACCTATACTTCAGCCCACAGAGCTAGCAAGATGAGAGGTACTCCAACTCTTTGTACTGAGAAATGGAGGCCTTTAAATATCTTCTGCTCTGAGGGGAAACTCTGGAATTGCAATTGTGTGATTGAATTAAACTGTTCCATTTCCTAATTTTATTACAGCCTTTGTCAGAGGAATGGCTAAATGTCTGCTTATTAGTCCTCATCTCAATCTTTATCTCAGGAGACTTTTATCATAATGAGTGTTAATTCTATGAAATTAATTGAGAGGTGGTTATTTTCATCTCTAAATGGTGTACATTTTTGATTGACTGGTCAATGACAAGTCTCTTCTCATTTTCCCTGTAATAAGTCTATGAAAAGGAAAAGAAGTGGAATGGTTGGCCAATTAAGTTATACAATAATGACAAGGTCAGGCCAAAGAGAGTACATTGTGGTAGTTTACAAATTACTAAGACATTTGGATTTTTCATGTTTCTGACAAATTGTAATGAAAATAGAAAGTGACACATGAATCCATTAACATGACAGTACAATAAAAGGGAGGAGAAATAATTTTAAGCGTACAAGAATACATCAAAATAATTTGAAGGGATCAGAGACAAACCCACAGGAGAATTCTGACTGTCTCTCCAAAATAAGAAGATACATTCCAGAAAATATTATGCATTTTCCTTTTCCTCCAAAATCCAAGACTTTCACAATTAGTTTCCTGTATTTCAGGAAAGTTTTTCCTTATTTTATCTCTTCAATCTGTTCTGTCTTTGAGTTAAGAGCTTTGAGTCATGCAAAGGCAACTCAATTCACTGCAATCTTGTGATGCTGGTTCCTCCTCCCACTGTAATGAATTTGTGTAGCTCTGCCAAGGAAAGAGCAGCTCTCATCGTCAAAAATGTGTGAAGCTGTGCCAGTGAAAAGTGACATGTTTATAAATAAGGAACAATGTAGTCATACTGAGCCTGTGCCTGCAAACATCCTGCATATTAGATCATTCTGGTAGCTCTGCTTTGTCCAGTAGTCTTGTGGGACTCATTTGTTGAAAACGGAAGAGCCCTGGCTACTCTCTCAAAGTTTAGTGAAAATAAAGAAGCTTAAAGGTTTAATTTTTAAAACTTAAAAATCTTTAAGAAGGTTTAATTTTTGCCACTTGCTGTTTCTAGTGTTACCTAATCGCTAACATACTATTATGCGCCATGTTAAACCATAATTGTGAAAGTCATTCATTCTTTATAAAATAAGAAAAAAAAAATTACTTCATCTGACCATATTACCAAAGAGTGTATGCAACTACTTAAAACTTGAGGTAGTATAAATTTCCTAATAGCAGTAACATTGACCACTCATTATTTTGAAGAGCCACCCATATAGGAAGCTTATGTAAAGAGACAGCAATGGCCTAGCAGCGCTGCATGGAATTGCATAGTCCAAGGGGCCATGGGCAGGGGGGAAGTGGACTTTGTGCTGATATTTCCTGTGGTCCTTGCTTTCAATGAAGCACGTAGGGAAGGTAAGGGAGCTTTTGAACCATGCTATGTGGGAGATCCCTCTAAGGCTGCTCTACTACAGCAGTGCAGTTCATGCTACACCTACCCATGCCTTCTGGGCCCACCCTGCAATGTTTCCAATGACTGGGAAAAGTGGGTGGCATAACACTACCTACAGCAAAGAAATCTCCAGCTGTCCTGTTAAAATAGGTCTTCAATCTCTTGGCACTGATGACACAGTACAAAGGAGACAGCCAGGGTCAAACTTCAAGGCTGTGTTTGAGAGTATTCTCCTGTTAATGCACAGCTCATGCAAGTATAGTAGCTTTTATCCTAGGACCTTAGATGATTTTGCAAACAGAGGGCAAAACAAACTGTTTTATTTACAGATATCCTGTCTCCTCCTGATTTAGCTAGAAACTGCCCAAGGTCAAGTTTCTGGAGAAAAGATCTGTTATGTCTTTTCTTGCCAGGGAATCTATATGGTCTAGCACGCAGCTCAGCCAGTGCCCCAACAACTAGTTGTTTTCTGAATGCTCTAGAGTAGCACAACCATTCTCCCAGCACTGTTGCACCCTCTTGATGCCTTATGTAAATGCCAGCCACCCAAATGAGGCATTAGCTTTGCTGCTACTGTTGCTGTGTTTTAAAATAATAGCATGTACAACTTTGTGCAAGTTGATTTTGTAACACATCCTATAGAAGCTGACACATTAGGGTGTCAGGTTTCAGACTGTTCAGTTATCTTCTGTTCTTGTGATAGCAAATTCTGTGGGATTTTTGACACCTTGTCTTTTAGTCTCTCTACTCTCGTCCTTTCTTGCCTTATGGGAATAAGAGGAAAAATAATTTTTTTCTACAGATCACAGCAGATCTGAGTGGCTCATTCAAGCAAACTGGGAAGAATACTCTGGCAAAGAAAAAGCAGATTAATATGAAAAATGTTGTAATTTAATATTAAAAAGACAATACATCTACTTGTGTTTCATCAGCAAAATCTATCTTCTTTACCCAGATCTTGTTTCTATTGTCTCTAAACTCACATGGTAACCCCATATGTTATTTGATAATCTGTTCTCTTAGGAAAGAACATTATTATCTCTTTAAAAATATTAATATGTTCTCTTTATCTGTCATGAGTCTGAGGACCTACAACTTGAGGGTAAAGATCATCAGGCATCAGCAATTTTGCACCTGCAAAAGGGTTTTTCTTTTTCATCTAGTAGACTTCTGTGAAGTTTTCAAAAATGCCCAGTAGACTTTTGGCTCCTGGTCCTAGAGTCACGCAATCATTGAGGTTGGAAGGGAGCTCTGAAGGTCGTCTAGTCCAATTCCCCTGCTCAAAGTGGGGTCAGCTAGAAGGGGTTGCTCCTGACTGGATAAGATCCTGTTTGGAATCTCTCTAAGGATGGAGACGCTACAACCTTTTTGGGCAGCCTATTGCAGTGTTCAGTTGTCCTAGTCCTTAAAAGGTGTGGGGTTTCTTTTATTATTTTTTTATTTAAACAGGATTTTCTTATGTTTCAGTTTGTGTCTGTCGCCTCCTGCCCTTCCAGCGGACACCATTGAGAGGAGTTTTGCTTTGTCTTTAATCCCTCACATTAGATATGTATGTACGTTGGTATGATTCCCCCAAGCCTGATCTTTTAAGATAAACAATATCAGCTTCCTCTCTTCATAGGATAGATAATTCAGTCCCTTAAACATCTTCCTGATCTTTTGTGATATTTACAAACATTAAGGTACTCTGTGAGGCCAGGTAAGACCTGGCCCAGACAACAAATTTATTTTTGTTTCTCTCAGGAGAAAGGGACATCCATGGAGCTTTTTAGATTGCAGGGGACAGAATTTTTACATTGGAATGGGGACTCTTTTTTTTTTTTTTTTTCCCCCCCTATCAATTTCCGTAAACGCTGTTCTTGGAAAGCTGTGATCTATACTCTAAGTGAATTCAGCCATGCTTTCCCCTGATAAGGACACACAGATTAGGTAATATTTTTACCAACACCTTATTTGATTATATTTTAGATGTAAGAAAGTATTTTTCCCTCCAAACAGTGAAAGAATGAAGAGCCAGATCACTAAGTCAGCACACAGAGGTAAAATACACTTTAGGCGATGAGTTTGTTTGCAATGCTTCTATCCAAGTCATGTACTGATGGCAATAATGATCTGTCACAACACGTATCTTCAGAGTAATTTCCCTCTATACTCATACAGATGTCAAGAACCTAATACCAAAAGAGAAGGTATGAGCAGAACAGTAGATGGCAGAATCACTTATACAGCCCAAGTTTTCTGACCCTTGGTTTTCCTGCTGAACACCATCCTCTTGTAGGCATTCCTTGAATTATTTTTTTTTTCCATAAATAATGTTAGTTAGATGCCTACTGAATACTCAATTGTGTTTTCACAGCTCCTGGACTGCAGTAAAGAATATTCTTTCTCTCAGGCAAAGCTGATAAAGAATGCAAAAAGGCAGTGCATCTCAATTCTCTGTCACTGCTGGCTCCTTGAGCATGAGCTGACACACACCACAGACTTTGAAGATACAATGATTGAATCTGTATAGAGCAGAGGGGAAAAAACATTGAAATTCTATAATCTAATGTTAGTGTTAGTAGTGACTAATATAAGACATTAAAATTCACCATGAATAAGAACTCATGGTTAAATGTGTTAACATTATTACTCTAAAATGTGTTTTCGAGGATTTTGTTTATAAACAATAGCAGAATAGCACATAAAACAGCGTCGCAAGCCAGTGTCACTGTACAGTGTGAAATATAATTGATGCGCTGTGATAGAGAAGGCAAAAAGTATGCCCAAGGATAAATTTCTCACTAAATTGACTAACAGGACAGCAAAAGCCATGGGAAAAAAAAACAGAAACACTGCTTATGATAGATATTTTATTTGTATTCAAATATTCTGTCACTTTTGTATTTTCAGTAAGGCTAATAACACACAATATTTGCAAAAACATCTGTTTTTCCCATGCTTCAGCTCAGTATTCTTCATTGCCATTTTCTTACCATTGACACAATCAGTAATTTTAATTATTTCCATTATCATGTACTCAGCTAAGAGTTTAGTTTCAGTAGATTAGATTGAATCCAGTTTGCTTTCATTACTTTCTATTTGTTCCACTTATTGCAAATTGTTCGCTTTGGTTGTTGTTATTTTCCATTAAGCTGTTTGAATTCTGTGAATCATTCCTTGAAATACTCAGTAGTGCACATATTTAAACTTGGTCTGTTTTGACCAGTTATTCTGTGCCTTTAGTTTTTGCTACAAAAAAAAAAAAAAAAAAAAAAAAAAAAAAGACAACATGGTTTGATTCCTCTCCTTTATAGCATAATGCCTAGTCACTATTTTCTCCCAGCATCACTCTGGGACTGGAGGGCAGTTGTCTACCTTCCTCAGGCAACTGGTCCACCATCACTTTTTCCTTCTCCTGTGCTTCAAGCTCACATGCTAATACTGGAGATGATATGTTCTTTATCAACTTCTTGTGCAAAGTTTAAGTGTGCGAGAGTCAGTCCTTGAAATCAGATGTTTATAAACAAATTACTACGCTAACTACTGTATTTCTTTTGTCAGTCTTACAAAGGATTCAAATTTGCAGCTTAACTGCCTTGGTTTTTCCTCAGCATTACTGATGTTTCAGTCTGTTTATCACAAGCTTTACATCTACTATTTAAAACTGAATTTAAAATACACAGATTATTTGCTGCACAGATGAATCCAGAACAGCTCGGGTGATAAGTACTGGGTCGCTGCTCATTCTCGTTTCCCAAACACTGAGACTTCCTGAGAGGTACAGTGCCCACTGCTATAGTTGTTATGAATTTTCACGTAATTCAATATCTGCAGCAAGGAATAAGAGTCAAAGAGACCCCTTAGCCAAAAAGTCTTCAGAGATAATTGGTTAAAATGATTAAAGAAGTGAAGAGTGTAACAGCAATGCATAGCTTTGTTTTGTTTCAGAACAGGCATGGCTTTGACTCCTGGGGTTAATATAGCCCAAGTCATCGCAGGGAGATAAATAATGAATGTCACCATTAAAACATTATCTTCTCTGTGACAGTCAACAAAATACGGATGGAAATTTAGCATAATAAAAATGGAAGAGGGCAGATTCAAGAGCAGAATGGCATTTTCATGTAGATACTGCTAATATTTTTGATGTAGGGTAATTTCAAATAACAAGTGCTAGGTGGGCCACTAATGATTCAGCTCACTCGCTTTCCTATCACACTGCACAATGAGGTCATTGAAAGCAGGGAGCAGATGAATTACAAAACCTCCCTGCATATACCAGTAATCTTGATTATGCTTTCAGCTCACGGCATGTTCAGATTTGTGAATGTGCTGATCACTGAGTCCTTGAAGACAGCTTGTCTGCTCCCTATATGTGCAGAATTGTGGCTGTTGTGATGTTGTGACCACCTGTTAATTATTTTGAGGTACACAAGTGAAAACACCAAAATCCATGTATCAGCTTTTTTCTTTTTTTTTTTTTTTAAGTGCTAGGGAGACTCTCTCAAACCAGGAATCATAGGAACTTTTGTTCTGAATAGAATACTGTGCTAGACTATTTTTTATGATCTTATCCTTTCTCCTTGAAGACCTGTTGTCAATGTTTCATTTTCATCATCTGTATCTAAAGGCTTAAAAGCTGGGTCAGTAAAACACTGGTCTTTGATTACTATGCCTAACATCAAAATTCATAATAATTGCAACAGAACAATAACAGAAATCTTAATATAGTAGAACCAGATCAAGTCACTGCTATATAGCTGGAAGTAAAGCTGTCTGTTAAACTCACATCACTTTTCCCCAAAATTACAATTTTGTAGGCAGCAGCCTAAACCCAACAACGTGGGATGAGTACATGCTCACTTTTGCAAAGTTCGCTCTCACATGGTAATAGCATGGGCTGCTGGGGAGAAGGACGTGGGTTGGCACTGTTTGCAAGACCAGACGTAAACACTAACCTGCAAATTTTGAAAGTGAGTCAAAACAGCTTGTGATGGGCTCATTTACAAGTGTGAGTTTCTGAAAAGACTTCCAATTTATGTCCCATAAGCTGTGCCACTTGGCAAGAAGAGAAATAAATTAGAAAGGTCAGGAAGGAATGTTTAAGTTTCTATGTCTCTTTAAAGGGGAGGAAAGGGCAATTTAACTTTGAGAGTGCACTAAGAGGGTTAATTCAGGAGAAGTTCTGCAATTTATTCTCGTTCTCCTTAATGTTGGACCTTAGGGCTTAATGTAATGGAATGTGATTTAGAGTTCTGAATGTGCTAATTTCGTAATTCAGGTGTCCTGTGGAGAGGCTGTGTTCATGCCAGCTGTCTGGGGAATTAAATGCAGCTGATTTGTGTTGGGGAAATGTGTGGCTTGCTTCAGGCCAAAATTGTTGTAAAATTTAAACCAATGTATTTTTCCTCTCACTTTAAATTAAAGTAGGGGATACAGGTGGGCCTGAGGGGAATTACTAAGGCCTCCCATATACTTCTTAGTGCTCTGTGTGTGTGTGTGTGTGTATATATATATATAAAAATCTCATATTGTTAAAATACTGCATATGATAACCACCATAAACTTCTTGATTATGTTATTCATAACACTGCTGCTCTTCCCTCCCCACTTTTGGCTTTGTCTTACTTTGAGTGTACTGTCTACATCAACCCCTAACTACACTGGGATTTTGATTCTCAAGTGCTCTCATGTAATGTGAGGCATTGTGCGGTCCTCTACCTTCTTGAGAAGGCCCCCATGTAAGAAATCATTTGATTTTCTTCCACAAGAGAGTTCTGAACTGGGGAAATGTCTTCCATAATATTCTTGAGTCAAACTGAAGACTCGTTGCTGTGAAATCATGAGCTGAGAGCACCTGCCTCGTTTAACTGCTGTGTTCAAGAATTGCTCAACAAAGAAAGCTTAGTTTGCTAGGTGAATAACACAGCCCTGAATTATTTATTTATTTCAACTTGTATCCTCAGGATATTACGAAATGTGGTTCTAAGAAATAAAGGACCATGTCTTCAGCTTATGTAAATCAGAGTTGCTGCATTTGCTTCAGTGAAACTGGGCTGATTTATGCCAGCTAAAGAGCTGGACCACTGTTCCTTAGGCTATAAAATGCTTGTTGCTTTACAAATGACTGTGCATCTAAATGGTATTATCACACCATAACACCTGACCTGAGAGGTGAAATGGGTTACTGTTATTGAAATCAAAACAATTATATTTCTATCTTTACTGGTTTCTTTTAGCTGCCTTGGGAAAACATTTTAAGGAAGGAGGAAGGTGAAGTTGTCTTTCTAAGCATTCTTGCAAGAGTACTGCCTTTTAAAAACACTGCTGAGGCCCCTTAAATAGAAATACTAGAGAATAGCAAATGAAAGCTGCCTGGTTTGTTTTTTTTCTCCAGCTTCATCTTAATCCCCTTACAGTGTTTTTTATGGTGATAAGTGTAGTTAATTTATTTCAGGTCTGTTAAAACAAAATGCTAGAAGGACAGAAAACTGTAGCATGTTAAGCATAGCACTCAAATAAAAAGATTCACCAAAACCAGTACAGAAGTACAACAACTCAGGCATTCAGCACATGAAACCTGAGTGCATCAGACATGACATTTTACTACTACCCATGGGCTTTTGGGTAGTAATATTCAGTACTTGTTGATTTTGCTAGAGGGAAGATGGAATTTGCAGGAAGTCCAAAGGAAGCACTATAGGGAAGCAATGGATTGATGTATGCCTTTCAAAATAACACCAGAATGAACTGCTTCTGTTATGCACAGAATAGCTACGAGACTGTTTTATTTTGTTCCTGTTAAACATGACTTAAATTATCTCTTCACAAAACCATTTGAAAAAGGCATGGATATGTGTGATGTGAGAATGTGGGTACATACTAATACTCCACTAATATCTGACAGATAAAAGTTCATGTCTAAAAGGGCAATGCATGACACAGTGATAAAAACAGCTCATTTCAAAATGGATAAAATAGAGGATGAAAATTTCCCTTAATGGAAATTAGAATTGTTTAAAACTGTAAAGTGATCACTCTCCAACTTGACTATACTTCAAAGCTGTGCATGTTGACACATTGAGTTCCTGCCTTTATTTTTATTCAAAGTTCAAGAACCTTGTGAAAATTCACCCACTTCCTTCCATATCAGATGACTGTGCAGCTCAGTATGAGACTTGCATTCAGATTACTTTAATATTTCTTTTGAACTGTCCAGTTAATAGATAAAGGAGGTAACCAATGCAAGGCTTGCTGGTGATTATGGGCACCTCTTATACAGCCTAGAGCTACACATTGTTTTTGTTTAAACTGTTTTATTCCAAAATTGCAGATTCAACCCGAATATTTGGCAAATTCAGTTTGTGGATTGAAAAAGGAGAATTTTAAGAAAGCTTTTACTCTGACTTTAAATACAAAATATCAGTGTTTTAGAAATCTTCCTGTAAAAGTTTTTAAAATGAAACAAGAAATGCTATTTCACTAGAAACAAATGCTGTGTTTACCCTGTAACAATTTCATTTTCTTAACATATAAATATAGCTTAGCATATAAATGGAGGAGTATCTGGTTTTTTTTAGTTGTTGATGACAAAAATCAGTTCTTTCCAAAGCTTTATCCTAAGCAGAATAACACTTTCTTCATGTCACAGTTATAATGAACTCCCTTCCCCACTTCTAAATTGTCATCAAAACCTTTACCTAGAAGTGAGATGACTATCAATCAACCACTAATGGATAAGAGCTTATCTACGTGATTGCCAGAAAATTAATCTGAATTAGCCATTAAAATAGTGGAGCTAAATCACATTAAAAACCTATTGTGGATACTTGTATTCAAAATTAAATTGGCATTAATTTGATTTGATTTCCTTCACTTCACAATATGATAACACTTTGTTATGCCACTTTCTAGTATAATCCTATCAGGCCTTTTAAATGGACATTGAAATTAGCTGCAGGAAGAGGTACTGATTATTCAATGAGCATCATTTTGGTGTTTGGTCATCATTAAAGATACAGGAAAGCATTCAGGGTAATAAGCTATTGAATATGAATCTTAATGCAAAATGTGAAATTGAGATCTTGATCACTTTGCATAAAAGTAAGTGTGTCCAGACTAATTCTCCTAACTGCTATTGCTGGGAGAATAATCTTCCTACCTGTTTGCAGTGGGTTGTTTGAGAGAACCAGGGGCACCAGGGAGAGCTATTTCAGTTTGTAGTTATTCATTCTTCATCCATTTGAATAAATGAGGTAACATTTGTAAGTCATTCTAGTGACCTCAGAAGAAGGCAGCCACCAGTGCAAAATCTTATTTATCTTTTTCCAAGATGGGCACAGGGTGTCATGACAAAGCAATCTGGTAACTGAAAAGACTGCCTCTTCCTGACACGTGAGCTCATCACAAGATAATTGTGTTAGATGCTTCATCTGCAAATCAGATCATAGACTTAATCCCAGGCTTTTTATAAGAGCTAATACATTTTGCCTTGAGTCAGAAATTTACTGTTGCCACCACTGGTTATGCCCAAGGATTATTAATATTTGGCTTCAAGTTCAATTTTATTCAGTAACTGTAACAGACATCAACCTTGTTTGATCCCTTGCTTTTTCTTTGGGGAAATTAATTCCAAATGATACAGCTAGATTAAAGAACTGAGAATTTAAATTTATCTTTTCTGTCAGGTGAAAAAGGATGCATATTTATAACATGAATAGCTATCTCTCCTGGCTTCCCATATTTTATTACTTGTTACCAGTAGCAAAACTTCATGCTCTTAACAGCATTTCTAGAGCATAGTTCATGTTCTGTTTCTTTGAGTATATGTCAGCTATTGACACTGATCTCCTTTGTAAATATCTGAGAGCTACTAATGAAAAATGGTAACAATGAAAATTTGGTGGCAATATTAATATCAGCTCATTTGGCTTGAAATAGCAATGCTGATTTGTTCAAAGCTCTTTACCTCCCCCACTTGGGAACTCTTTCTGGTAAACCACAAGAATTTCCTTTACCTCAGCTCACGGACTCCCTTCCGCTTGTTGCCTTCTTCAGTCCCAGCATGCCTTACCTTAAATGTTAAACAGAGATACAGAGCTGAGTATACATTTTTACCTTCCTATTTTAAGCTAACTAACTACAGTATTTCATGCTCTTTTATAGAGGTTTTTGTCCTTTCAGCCTGCAGTCACTGCCTGGCACCACTCTTACCCTTATGGTGCCTCTCTGTGGCACCACAGCCTCTTGGCTGCGACCTGTACAGGGGCAGAGCATATTCTGCTGTCCTGGAAATGTCTCGTGAGGGGGAGCTCGGCAGTCTCTGACTCCGTGTAGCAGCAGAGTGGGAACACAGAGATTGTCCCAAAGGGTGCAGGAACTCGGAAGTTCCTCTTCCGAGGTCACCTGGTCTGTCTAGACTGGTATCTTCTTCCCCGCACTGGCCCTAAGTAGGGCTGGCCATGAGATTGTGTAGCTGGAAGCAAAGTGCTCTAGCCCAATGGGAGAAGGGAGGATTGCGCTCCTTCTGGGACACGATGGTCCTGCATAGGCAGGCCTTTAGTGTTGCTAGTGGATAATTCTGTAAGAAGTTTCAGTCAGAGAAGAAAACCATCATCCTGGTGTGTGCTAAAAGCTGGTGAAGAGGATGTGCGTTTAGCAGCTCCCTTAGCACACTCTGCCTCGCTCCTAAATTCAGTAAATGTAATGTCCTGCTCTATCCTGACGTGCCATAATTAGCTGGGCCAGCAATCAATACAAATAATGATTTTCAGGAACAACGTTGTTGCTATTGATTAGAACATTCTGCCACCTTCCCTTTCTTGGCAGTATCACAGGGAGAAACGTGGTTATTTTAGAGGCCTTTTGACCATTAAATTCTACAAAATGTTCAGGCATTCTGAGCAACTGACCACAATGTGTTGGGTTGTTTTTTTGTTTGTTTGTTTGTTTTTTTTTGGGGGGGGGGGCGGTATACAGGACCTATTAAATGTTTTGCAGTCCTGACCAAAATAAGCCCATGGAATATTGAAAGGATATTAAAAAGACATGTTTCTAGGATGCCTTTTTGTTTCTATGCTATGTTAACCACAACCATGCCCACTATGTTATATAACTGTTTAACAGATCTGCGTTGATGATGTTTGTTCAAAAAGCCTTTTGGTTTTAGAATAATAACCACAATCTGCTGCAAGACAAATGTTGATAAAAAGAGGGTGCCAGCAAAACAAAATGTGACAGAGCTGGAATTTCTAACAGCAAAGCTGTGTGCAGCAGTGTTATTCACACTTTGAAATACAATCCCCCTCAGATAGCACTGCCTTCTGATATGTAATAGATATCATGGGCCTGATCCAAAGCCTATTTAAGTGAATGGAATGATTCCCAATGACTTTAATGGGCTTTGGATTACACCCTAATTGCACTGATGTTCCCTTTACTAAAGCTCTTAGTTATAATGAAGCTCAACAATGCTCTGTTTTTTTGCTTGGATCCAGGTGTTAATATTTTTTTCTCTCCATCTCAGTGAAGCCTCAGTTATCAGGGAGGAGAGCAAAGAGCCCTTCAACTGCAGTGAGCTGCTGCAGATAGATCTCTGATGCTCAGTGCTGAGTCACAGTAAGATGATGATGATGGTGATCGTGTAAAGGTGGTTAATAAAAGCAAAAGTGCAGTGGCATTTCAAGCCTGATTTGGCAATAAATGTCTCCATGCATGAGTGGCCCACTCTAGTGAGAAAGCCAAAAATATATATGAAATAGGAAACTACGAAATATCAAGTGGGACCACAGCTCAGCAGGAAAAAGAAGTCCTGAGAGATGCAATGAGGGAATTTCTGTTTAGCTGTAAAAGCATAAAGAAAACAACCCAAAGTTTGTAGATACATTAGGCTTATTGATATATTCTAAAACTTTTCTTTAAATAGGTATAAACATAAAAAAAAAAAAAAAAAAAAAGTCTTTTATGGGGAGGCCATGCAAATACTGGAAAAAATATCCCGTTCTCTCTTCCTGTAGTCCACAGAGCTATAGCCATCCATCCTTTTTCTACAACAAAATGGATACAATTGTCTATGCCTCTTCTCTCACCTTCTGGGAAGAAGGATTTCTGACAAAATATATACATCTGAGTTGCTAAATTCTCATCTGATAGGTTAGGATGACCAAAAATCAGCTCTGTGCTTATCCCTGGCTAAGCTTGGCTCCGATGACAGCTACTTGCTTGCTATATGTATTGGCAGAAGCTATCTATAAATTAATTAACTGCTTAAGCAAATTAAACAGATGGAAGATGGGGAATCAGCTATGAGGGAGGGATGGACAGACAGCCCCCCATGTGCAGTGTTGATGACAGCATTTCCTTCCATTCCCCAGAGTCTTCTGCTTCTTAAGCAGAGTGTAGAAGAACCTAATTTTTGCACATTTTATAAACAGAGTGGTCCAGGGATTTGGTTAAAGTAAACTGATAGAGCCCAGTGAAAGTGAATGGGCTGGGCTCTGGTTCTCACTATAACCAAATGTGACAGATTTAAAAGCTCGGCTGAAACAAAAAATACAGGTAGAAGTATGGGTTCAGGAAAACTGAAATCTGAAGTGTCCTTTTTTTGTTGTTGTTGTTTTTTCATTGTTTTCTGTCAGGTAAGCAAAAAATTGCTTTTTCCTTTTTCCCTAAACCCAGGCAAAGTGTTTAATTATTTCTGCATTGTTTAATTTATTTTCATTTAAGTCATTTTTAAATTAAAAAACCCAAAAATTCAGAAAGATGCTTTTAGAATATGTCAAAGTGAAAGCTTTTGGCATTTCCAAAATGGAACATTTAATTTTCAAAATATGTCAAAACAAAATGTATCATTATTTGGCTGAAATTATTTGCATAAGTCATACCAAATTTGCTAATAGGGTTCTCTCCTCCCACACAGAAAGAAGATAGACTTGTTTAAAAAAAAAAAAAAGGCTATTCAAAACTTTTTCAACACCACATTTGATTCCATGTGTGTGATTTCTAGTGTTGAAAATCTTATTTTACTTAATGTGGCAAAATAAACTATTAAAAGCTAGAAAGTTTGATCTGAAAAAGGTAAGGTGGGTAACAAAGTGATGTGGTTATCAAAATATGAGAAGAGACCGTCTCGCGTTTACTGCCAGACAACTTACTCTTTGATCAGTTTGAATTTGCATATCTCAGTAGTTTTAGTTGTTCCTTTGGCATTTAACGTAGGATTGGAATGAAAGCATGAGCCCTCACCAAAATAAAGGATTTAAGGCAGACCCACAAGGCAATCACTGCTGCAACTGTAGTAATTTTCAAATGCTTCCATTGAAAGCTTTAAGCAAAGTTTTCATGAAAATATTTACTTAACAGTCCTAGGTCAAACATTTATGACTTCAGTTATCCATGATGCCATCTAGACTGTATCAGCTGTCTCTTCTGCAAGAGTCACCACCTTCCCCTCCCTTCCTGCAGCACTTGCTCATTGCTGAGACTCACAGGCTTTATAAAGTGCACCACAGTTGACTCTTACACAGCCAGTTTGGGCTCCCAGATAGATAATTTACACCTGTTAGTCATTTTGCTCTATGCTTGCCTTAGCTGCTCTTCTTTATGCCCTGTTAGAACAGCGGAAGCTATGATGCAGATTGCAAGGTTTTGTAGGTTAGAGATAATAGACATCTTACAAGTTCTATTTGATTTTAAAAGGACAAAAATATTTGGGTTAGTTAACACTGATAATCTATATTTCCAGTAATACTGAAACAAGTAAAGGGCTCATGGTGAATCATACACTCTTAGTATGGGGTATACACTCTTAGTATGGGGGTTTTGTAGTTGTTGTTTGATCTTGTCATAGATGTATTCTTTGAGTGTAATTATTTGTCAGGTTGAATGGTCAGAGAGAGAGTTGTTCATTGACCTGAGGAAATGTACGGTGTCTCCATGATGATGAAGAACATAAGAGTCTCCTCCTTGGGAAGTATCAGAGTTGATAGGGAGTGTTTGAAGGAGAATGTGCCAAAGAGAGTGACAGCAGCATGAAAAGGAGGAAGGGAAGTAGAAGATGAGAGGCTGAATTCATTCTCTTTGGGATTTCACATTTAGGAATTTTGACAAAGAAAGGGTCATTATCTGGGCAGCATAACTTCCTGAACCTAGCTTTTATCTCTCCCTGTCCTTTTATGTAACTGAAAAGAAAAATGGGTCTTTCACACAGGAGAACACTGGATGAGCTGGAGGAAAGATGACGGACACAGGAATACCGCTCCAGCGTACACATTTTCAGTGGTCAGGATGTGGCAGCCTTTCTCACACTCTGGTTTCACTGCTATTTCTGCCTCTCCCTGTGATGTCATGAACTTTTGTTGCCTTCTTTAAATGTTATTTTCATTTTTGTTGGGTGCTACACTTCTCAAGAGCTGCATTATGTCTTTCAACAACCTCTCTGACCCAAGTTTGTTCCTTTGCTGATCCAGCCCTGTTTAATCAAAGGGAAATTCCACACTTGTTGTGAAATGCAAGGAAATAAGCTGTGAAGTTAACCAATATTCTGACTTATTATTTTCCTTTCTGGTCTCTTCCTTAAACCTCCTCACCACAAACCTTAAATTTCCTAATGTAGCTGAAATTTTGAAATCAACTTCTCACAGCTTACCTGGCTTGATCGTGGTGAATCTCTTCTAGTTTAGTGCAAAGGAAACTCAACTCGTATCAAAGTGACAAAGCCCGTTGCTTAGAGACTCTCTCGCACTTGGGAGTTTGACCATTAAAATAAGAAAGGGATGTAAGGGAAGGAGTTCTTAGAATAGTCACAGGTCTGCAAGGAAAAGCTTCAGAGGAGGAATGAATGAACTGCATAATTGACTTTTTTACCAATTTTACCTTAAAATTTTCTAGTCCTTGTGATTAGCTGTGGGTCATTCTGTCACCTTGCTATGCATGTTCTATAACAAAACATAGTGTTAGTTCTCTATGGCTTTGTGATTGCTCCATTTTTATGGATCAAAGTAGGCGATCATAAAAATGCATGATTGTAACAGCCAGCTTTAATACAATAATAATAATAATTACTTGGTTCCACACAAAAATAAAGGACCGGTGAGCATGAGAGACAAAAGAATTATCCTCATAGATAAGAATAAGAGCCTGGATGAAGGCTCTTCTGTCAGTACAGCTCCAGGAAGTTGCCTGGTTCAGGAAAATAGTTGTTTATACTTAATTGAGATTTTTTCAAAATTCTCTATGTTGAAAGTAAGTTATCAAATAAGTGGTAAGGAAAGGAAGTAAGGTAGTTAGTGGCACCTATACACACTTCTGTGTTTGTAAAGTTTGCTGGAATTGAGGACTGCAAAACCCAAGTAAGCAGAAGGCAAAATAAAAACTCCTTCCTTTGCATCTTTATTTACTAAAAAATAGCAAGGAAAATTGTCCTCTGAAATTTACTGTGCCAAATTTAGAGACTACTCAAGCATTAAGCTGTGAAACAAGGGGATTTCAGCTTTGATTTAAATGCAAATCTCAGCCTTAACTTGGGAGTCATTAGCAACCCACCATTATAAATGAATCCATTCAGTGTATTTACAGTGCTCAATTTTACTGCTATCCTTCCTCTCTGAATGTACCATTCACCAGTCAGGAGAGACTTCTCCTTGATAAGGTGCTGTATACAGGATACTACTGCCCAAGAAAACTAATCTTAGCATTAATACAGGTTTTACATGCTTTTTTTATTGTTGTTTGTTTCTTCTGATAATTTTGTACTTGACTGCTGTATATGTCCAACCATCATAATTTATGTTGATAACTATACAGCATTTATATATGCTCTATAACTGTAGATATGTGTGCTCTATAGCTGTAGAATTGGAAACATTTATGCAAAAAGAAATTCATCTTTTTTGTGAAATGCAATGTTGTTTTTGCTATAATGTCTATCAGTTCAGCAATGCTTGTAACAGTTGAATGCTTAGGTCTTTCTTGCATCTGAGGCTTTTACTACAGATTCTTGGGGCACTATTTCAATGGTTTGCTGAATATTTATATTCAGCTTCATAGTGTTGAGAAATGCAGATACGTTAGATTCTGCTTCAGGTAAACAAAATACGCAATAATCCCCTTGGCTTTCAGAATTGTGCGAGCAGATCTTTTTTCTCATCTCAGCTGGTCAGTCAAGTACAAGCTTTGCTGACCACAAGTTTCCAGATGGTCCATCACACAGTTTCTCAGGGTCTTCACTATTGCTATAGGTCAATCTGAGCATAAAACCATCTTGCAAGACTTTAGAAGGAGCCTTTTCAGTTTGATGCCCAGTTAAATTCACATAACATTCTAATGGTTTCCTGATACAGTTTTTAGGGGATGGAGGAGCGGTTTCAAGGGCTGCTCATATAGAAAACAAAGAAGAAAGTCTTTATTGTTGTGGAAGAAAGGAAAGGACTTGATCAGCAAGCTACGTGCTCTAGCCCAGAGCTCATGTAGGTGAATTCCTGGAGGTCCTTCATGAAAGCAACTTTAGAGCTTACTTCTTTCTAACCGGGAGCTAACAGATATAATACCAAAGGTGCAATGGTCTCAGGGAAGACCTCTGTAAGTACTTTACTTCAAACTCGGTTGCCACTTGTTGATGAGCAAAGGGAGAAGTAGGCTCAGGGAAGGAGGTGTCTGCTGGTATTTCTGCAGAAAGTGAGAGACTTTATTAGAATTGGTGAAATCTCATGTCTATTCCAGTTATATGCAGTGGAATGAACTTTCCCCGATTTTGAGTCCTGTCAGCCCTGGATAACAGGGTGTGAGTGGGTTTGAAGGGTTAGGGATCCAGAGGCAAAGGCTGGGACAGCTGCCCTAGTACAAATTGGGAGGTTTCACCTAATGAATGTTGCCACTTTCTTAATTGATTTCCCAAGTCATTCTGCATCATACATTCTTTCTTAATAAAGAAATCTCAGTTTAATTCCTGGTATTCAGCTCTTATGAATGCAGAAATACTGTTGGTTGAAAATGCCGAGATGAGGTAATTCAGTCAGGCTCCTGGGTGGAGGTTTGAATTAGAGTTAAGCTTTCAGAAAGAACACCAGCAGTAGTATATATCTTTGATATAAAATATATACGTATATATAAAACAGAAGGAGGAGAATGAAAAAGGTATGCTATTATTTCTATCTTTCTGCTTCTGAGAAAATCTGTCAGAAAAGTTACATAGAAACTTAAGGTAAACGTTTATGTTCCTCAGACATTTCCTGCATTGGAATGTAGATATTAGCTCTTTTATAGTCAGATTCATTATTTGAACATATTTATTCATTTTTAATCAGTATGCTTCACTTTAAAATAGCTTTGTACTTTCCCTCCATGCCAACACTTTATACTTTATTTAAAAGCAAATGATAGAAGTGAATATCTGATTATGGAAACCCACTGCAAAACAGTCTGCCTACTTATTGTAAAAACAAATCAAACATCCAAACATGATTTTTAATAAAAGTTTGAGATCAAAGGACAAAGTGGCTATGTTCCTTGCAAAACAGCAAAGAATCTTTATTTTAATGTATTTGAATAGGGCAGGTGGCACTAGCAAATTACATTATAGTCCCCAGGTAATGCAACAAGGAAAATAAGCAATAAAATACAGCTTATTTGAACTCACTGCTACAGCAAATGGTTGGTTTTATTTTAGAGCTCTATTCTTGTCACCGTATCTTCATTAAAGACAAAAATTGGTTGACACCTGCTCACAGCCTATGACCTTTTCTTTTCAAACAGAGATCCTGTTTCTGTGATCCCAACCTCAGGTTCTTCAACAAACCCTACACGGATCATACCTGGATCATATCTAAGCTCTTGTATTCAGCAGACTGCCTGTTTAGCAAGACTTTCCATGGGTAATTCGATAATATGCACTGGTTGCTTGTTGGTTCCTGAATTTTGGTCTGTAAAGTCCCAAACAGTAGGTAGCATTTCTAATGACAGTCCTTCATGTTCCCGTACAGCCATAGCTGTGTTCAGTGGTGGAACACAGTCTGCATTTCCAGAAGTTTAAAGAGAAATGTCTGAAAGTAGAGCGAGCTTTATAGAACCAGCCAGAGTAAGGAAAACTTCCCATGTCTAAATAAACTGAGCTGCTGATCATAACAGCGCGTGAGTAGAAAGTCTAGGGAAGGGGCACAAGTCACGTTGGATAGTATCTGCAGAGAGATAAACCTTTTAAAGGTTAGAATTTGGGGTTGGTTTTTTGTAGACCGAGTTCTGCTAGTGGAGGGAAACAAAAGGCTGCTTAATGATTTCTGAGTGTTGCTTGGGCTAAGACTCAAGCCACTCTGCGCTTTGGATAGACAACAAGTCCAAATAATTGCCATAATTACCCTTTCTGGAGCAGCAAGTGAAAAGGGGGAGGCATGCCAGAGTTTCATGCCATTTCTATAGATTTCAATAGAAATACTAATGCATGATACTTAAATAAAATTCAACTACATATGCAAGACAAAAATATGTTGCAAAAACACTGTGCTATGAAAATAAATAAATAAATAGAATTGAGTGAAATTGCACTTGATAAAAATGAACTAAAGCCAAAAAAATTTAACCTGGCCCAGAGCCAAAACATTTCTTTTCTTTGGATTTGGCTCCTAATTGAAGATGAAAATAAAACAGATGCTAGAAATGTCAATTAAACACATTTTTCAATCTGTTTTTGATAATCTCTAGTTCTTTATACATGAGCAGACTTCTGCTTTTCAAATCACTGCTATTTCTTATTTTTATTTTTTTTAAGTCAGGAATTATGTTGCTGCCATGGTGTATGGCTTGGTGTATGGATGGTTAATATGTTCCTGTAAGCCAGTTTTGCATGCCATTTTATAGCAGCTAATAAGTTCTTCCAGAGAACATTGCAATTATAGTTTTGTAAACATTTCTGTAATGGCTATTGCAGATTATTTCTGTAAAGCTCTTCTCTACTTTAAAAGTTGTATGAAATTTTGTGTATTTCAATAGTTAGGTGTCTGTGGACAAAAAATAAGTTAGATGTGTCAAAGCTGCGGTTATATTGATAGCCTACTTGTTCCAATTTTATACATGAAAAGTATAAAGGTTGATCCTGTAATGTCTGTGATGTGGACTTACTGTAAATGGGAACCTCAGAAAGTTACACCTGAGAGACTTCAAAAATTTCATTTACTTCTCCGTTTGCTGTCTTCATTCTCAGTTTTCTTGGGCCAAAGAATACAACCTGACCAGTCTGGTTTTTGCTCACTGCTCTATTTCTTGTGAGAAGGTTCTGCCAAGTCTTCTCAGGAGTTTATACATCAAAACCTTAGAAAGTATATACAAATTGCTCTTTTGTTTTTAAAGAAAGACCCTCTCAACTGTATTTAATCTTTCATTTGGCCTTTATTTAAAGGAAAAGTTCACTTTGATGGTTTGAAATGTTTGATTTTAGCCACTTTTATAACCTGACAGTTAACTGTGTAGAGATGTAGCTGAATTCAGTTCCTTTCTAACATGAAACATGAACCTCATATAGTCTGGGATGCTACAAGGGAGGGCAGGAGAGGCTGCACAGCCATCCGTCCATCCTCCTGTCCTCATGTCTTCCCTTCCTTCCACCACCATGGCTGAGGGCAAGGTGTTGTACAGCTGTCTAGTGATCCCGTCCAACATGTCGTAGCTCTGGGGAAAATTGGCATAGACCCTCAAACTATTATTTGCAACTTGACTATACGCAGCTGGAATAGCTATGGATTTGTTATTTGTAAAACATCCATGAATTTCACCACAGGCCTTTCAAGCGATATTGAAGCATCTGTGAATCAAACTGTTCCCCAGCTGTTCATTCACTACCTGCAGATCCTTCTAGCATCACGGCCCTATTAATACTGATGGTTACACTGCGCTCCCGGTGAGCGCTCGCCACACTGCTCCTCTCCTACTGCAGCTACAGGCGTTAATTCCCAACAAGATGATGAGTGTTATTTCTTTCAATAAAAAGTTCTTGCCAATAGTTGGAGTTCTTCCCAATGTTTCACTGGCAGCTGTCCGTGTTTAAATTTCAACCATTTTTTGTTTCTGTCTTTGTGAACCAGTCAGAAACACCCAAGGTGATTTCCTACTTTTTTTTTTAAAAATGAATATTTCCATATTTCCATTAGGAAGGAAAAAATGATTTACAGGCTGTGGAGAATTATAATGAATACCCAACAAATGTTGTTCTGGAGCTTATCTTCAAAAAGGCAAATCAGCTCAGAAGTCCTTAATAAGTAGCCTTATCAATAAAACCTCAGAAATTGTAATTTCTTTTTACAATGAGGATATATTTTAGGTTTTAATTAAAAGCTTTTAGTGATAGTTAAATCATTGTAATCGGTTACATTTTTTAAGAAACACATCACATTTGTAGACCGGTGAAAATTATTTGAACCTTTAGTTGGTTCTTTGTTAGATGAGAGCAGTGGAAAAAGAGATTAGAGACTAGTTCCTGTCTTCAGACTTGAAGTGAATTATTTGGATTTTCAAGTGTACTTAGTGTTATTTTAAACTATGAACAGGTGATATCTGAAGTTTGTGATGCTCAGATAGCAATTCAGGGGCTTTGGAGCTTCCCAGATTTCATCTGAACGTGCCTAAGGCCAAACCTTTATCGCAGAATGGCTATGATGACTGCATGCTTCATCCTGAGAGACACGGGAAAGCTCTTGTTTAATGTCAGAAAGCTTAAACAGTGCTGATCAGTCCATGCTGTTGATCAGGGAAATGCATTTTCTTCATGTTATGAAGAAGTTCCAGGTGGGCAGAAACTTGAAATGTGTTGAGCACTGCAGTGTCTGAAATGTAATGGGGTCTTACCAACTTTAATGCAAGTTTTGCTCTTGACCATGACAGAGTCTAAGTTTTCTTTATTCTTAACAAATCTGCAGATTTGTTCTTTGGGAAGGATCTCACACCCTGTATGCTAATTCATAATTTAAGCTACCTTAAACTTCTCAGGTGGCAGTAAAAGTGTAAAAGCAATTAGTGAATTGAAAGAAGGTGGAATGGCTTTTTAATATTTTTTTTAATCTTGTTTTCTCTCAAGGTAATTTTCTCCTGAGAAGTAGCAGCATCCTCTCCTGCTATTAATCTGTACACCTTGGCAGGGGAAGCTGAAATGACATATACCTTTTCTCAGATACATTCTTTGAAGAGAGCCATCAAACACTAGTGCTGTGCACCCACTGAGAGACATGGCTGTTTGGCTTGCAAGGAGAAATGAGTGATATATGCCCAGGCATCTTACTGGGATTAGCTCTGTTTTACACAGAAACGGCGGCACTGATACCAAGAGTTATCATTTCCTATATGAAGATGTTTTTGTTTGTTTTGTACATGACGTACATTTTTTGTACATATTTTCTTTTTTGTTGTTTTGTTGTGTTTTTACTGCCACTACCTCTCGGGGATGGTAAGTTTAGGCAAATACTATGGTAGTCATTATATTTTAGTCAGTGAGCTTCAAGTTCTCATTAAGGAAACTTTATTCATGTGGTCTTCATGGATTACACTAAAATGTATGGGTTCTTTACTTCTTAAGATATGTTCCCAAGCATCTTTTCTATAAATATTTTATAACTTCAGAAAGAACCATTACTTGAAAATAGTAATAATAATAATCTTCTGTGTTGCTTTCTTGGAGCTCAGCTCTCAGCACTAGCGTATGACCAGAGAGGAGATTTCAGCCCTCAAAAGGGGGAGAGAAAGAACTGGTTTCATCCCAATTATTTTACTTTACTTTTGCTGTAAACTGTCTTTGACATTAGGAAAGCTAGATGACCCTCTGCAGTCAGGCCATCTAGCAATGAAGTGAACTGATAATTAATAACAACAGGAGATCTTCCGTTTCCTTCTCTTTCCTAATTCTTGTGTGTATGGTTCTGATCTTTCACAGCTGAAGTTGCTGGCTGGTTTAGCTTAAGTTCTCTGAGGACATTTTTCCCTCAGCTGAGGCACTACCACTGAGTTCTCATCACTTTATTTTGCTAACAGTCTTTCAAGCAAAAATATTTTACACGCATATGGAAACACCTGGAATTCATGTGGGCTTGTTTCCTCAACAGTCTTCAACAGTTGGGCCAGAGGGATATAAGTGAAGATACAGTCTGAACACGGGAAAAAAAAATATGTCCCGTTGTCTTTCAGTACAGTTTGAGGTATGGATATACCAGAGAAGATGGGAAAAGAATAGCTAAGCAGGTAGTAGGCACGCTTTCTGCCATCAGCACTGCACGCCTGGGCAGGCTTTGTGCTTGACTTAGGGGCGCTGCAGCTCTGTCCTCGCAGCCACCCTGGCTGGTCTGTCCGCTGCACCCATCCGTGCGTGGCCCGGAGCCTCCTTTGGGGTTCAGCTAACAATTACCAGTGGTTATGCTCAGCTGAGTGTCTGCAGTTTTCCTTTCCCAAGCCGAAGTTTTTCATTTTTTCTCAATGAATTAAAGTAGTGAGTATTTCTGTTCACTCCATTTAGAGGCTGAAGATTAAGAGGAACATCATATTGCAGGTAGTATTAGACAAAAACAATGGATATTAAGCCATTATTTGTACATTAGCAAGATTTCCCCAGGTAGGTTTTATCATTTCAAGACATTTTGTTTTGTGTTGTTGTTCTTTTTTTTGTCTAATCACCTCTAAAATTATGAACACTCCAAGAATAAAACATCCTGAATAGCAAAGCAGCTTGAAATATTCATAACTAAGAATGCAACTGGTAATGCTCATAAACAAAGTTGTTTGGAGACCCCTTTATTAATTTTTAATTTATTTTCAGTCAATTCCTTATTACTTCCAAATTCCTGTAGGGGATTCTGTTAATTAGTCATGTGTAAAATATTCATTAAAAACAGCTTCCTATTTTCTTCTTTTATTGCAAATTTACATTTCTAATCTTATAACCAAAATAAATGCTATTGGGTAGGGAGACGACATCAATTTTGATCAACCCCTTGAAATCACGAACCTAGACAACAAAAGATACAGTAGTAAAATTGTAGTTACATTGTGATACCAACTAGATAGAAACAGGGATGTTTCAAACTGTAGTCTAGAAGAGATATAAATGATAAAAAAAAAATAGATTATTTAGGGAGTATTTTGGAGGGAGAAAACAAAAAAAAAAAAACAAACAAACAAAAAACAGAAAATCAGCCTGCCGTTGGTACTTTATATGGGCATTTAGTCTTCTGAATCTGATAGGTGTGTATATAGGAAAATATATTACTTTTCAAATCCGGCATAATCTGGCCCAAAATGGAGGAAAAAATGTTTCAAAACAAAGTGCAATTAACTATTTCTTCAATTTCACTTTTTATCTGATGCTTAAGAAGAGGAAGTGTATTCTTGTGATTTAGTTGGATGGCTGCGTCTCAGAGGTCTGAATTCAATTTTATTTCTGATATATAGTCACTTCCTGGCAACTCCCTGAATCCCTCTGGACCTAAGTTCTCTCCATGTAAACCTTGACTCATATTTCTGGCCTTGTGAATTCTTTGGACTTATACTCAGCTTTAAGTAGGCACTGAGGCCCGTGGAAACGAGTGATTACTATTAGTCAGAGAGGCTGAACATGTGCATGAGTGTTTCTGGGATCAGAATCTACGGACTCTTGATTTCCGTAGGAGAAGGAGGTGTTTCTCTCTTTAAATTGGGTGGAGAAATGTGGAACATCATTTTGAGATTACTAACCAAAAAATGTACTATAAAATATTCTGTTGTGATGCTGCATTATGTTATTCCATATTTTAACCTTATATTATAATATATCATTATAGTTTCTTTCTATGTAGATAGGGTTAAATTGATGTTTATTCTTTTTTTCTCAGCTGCCCTGGTATTTTTAGAGTAGGCATACAAAAAGTTCAGAAAAACCTGTAAGAGCCCATAAAAAGTTCTGTGTGTAAAGCAGAAGCCAAGCCAGTAACCCAGCAAAGATCTATGTAAAATGAGGGGCTATTCTTTTTTCTCAACGGGGCACATCTCCCACTGATGCCAGGCATATGGCTAATTTGCTAAAATAAAGCCAGCTTGGTTTCTTTCTCTTCTGCTGTCAGGATGGCAGATACTCCAAAGGCAAATGTTGTTATTCTTCACTTTCCTAGAGAAAAGACACTAAAAAAGCAGAGAGAAATACTCTAGAAATATTACCTACTGTCGCGTGGCAACCTCTGAGAATATAAGTCTTGGCAAAAGATTAGCCAAAGCTGCAGTGTTTACCCCTTAATCTCTTTTTGCACTCAATACGGAGAGGATGGTGTGGTTTCCTGCCAGGCAGAGGGGACAGGAAAAAGTAAAAACACACCCTGTTAGAGGATGAGAATATAAAATTCTGTATATTCAGAGGGAAAATCAAGACAACGTGAGACCGCAACAAAAACTAGTATTCCAGTTTCAGCAGATCTGGACTGAAACCAGAACAATTGATTTCTGTTGAGGCTAATCAGCGTAATTTTGCTACTGCCGGTATTTGTGTTTTTGAAGGGTTGTACTCCCTGTCAAACCAATTGAGTTGTAAGATTGTGAGGCAGGTTCAGAGCATTCATAGAGTGATCAGTGACCCCCGAGAGCCATTACCTACTGCCCCAGGGGATGCCACCAAAAAATAAACCCACCAAAACAGTGGCTGGTGAAGACCAATAGGCCTGAAGGCCATTCCCCTCACCTGGGCAGCAGCACTTGGAAAACACAGCAGCAGTGAAAACATCAGGGTACTGCAACATGAAACGTTGAACTTCTCCTCTACACCAGAATAAATTTGTTTTTTTGAAACCTCAAGTGGTTATGCACTTTGGACTTCTCAAAATCCCAACCTGGGCAATGTAATGGAGGATAAACTTAGGGCTGTGTGGATAAGTGCTACTAGAAAGAAGAGTGGAGTTGTTGGAGACCTTGGTGTAGAGAGGCAAGGCTGAATTTCACCTAGATTAGAGAAATCTGCATTTCATGTTGAATTTTCATTTCATGAAGCACTTCTTCCTATGTCATTTACAAAAACCAACCAAACAAACAAAAATCCATTTGCCCCTAAAATGCATAGTTCATGTTATTCTAAATATAACTGAGGCAATTTAGAATTGTTTTGAAGCTTTTCTCTTGATCCCGAATGTTATTGATCTGATGCTCGCACCCTGTTTTTCAAGCAGTTTGTCACACTTCTAGAAGTGATGAGAAACTGCAACCACTCATGTTTGGTGGCTTTTTGTATTCAGTTTGCATAGGTAGAGATTACTGTACAATAGGCACAGACAGCAAAAAAATGTCCATATGTATTTATTCCAGGACAATACTGTTTTTTTTTTTTTTTTTTCCAATGGACTTTACTGTGTGTATTCCTCCTATATTTTATCCACTGCTTTTGCTTCTTCACTATCCTTATGATCATTTTCTAAATAATACTTAAAAATTTAATTTAGAAATTGTGACTCATCACCCTTTCTTGACATAAGAGACATAAAACTGCTGTCCAGTCAAGACCCAGCCTCCTGGGAATCTTTTAATATATATATAACATCAACTGTTAAGAAATAATTATTTATTGCTGCTTCCAGCAGATTCGATCAAGATCAAATTAATCACTGCCTTAAAATCATTAGAGATTATGTTGTACAATGTTGGCTGAGCTGAACCATGACTCAGCCTGATAATACTCTATCTGAAAACTAATCACCATCCACCATATCATCATCTTGAGCCAGCAATTCATCTCCATTATCTCACTGACTCCTCTGATTGCAGCTAGATCAAAACATCTTGCTGAAGTCCAGATTAATTTTGCTTGATTCTTTTTTGCCCACTTCAGTATGGGAAAAAAAAAACGCCGATCGGTAATGTTAGTCTGAGCTCAGCACGCCCAGGCCGGCTCTGGTGAGCTGCTTTCCACTCCATCAGTTCTCATAAATTAATTCCTGTGTGATCCTTTCAAGTTCCTCACCTGGAACAAAAGCCAGGTTAAAAGTTTAAGTGTCTAGGTCACTCATCCTTCCCTCTCCATTTAAACGGGAGTGCTACATTTTGTTGAACATTTGGGTACCAGAGCCCAGGCTGCAAAACCTGTCAGCTATTTCTGCTGACGTCTCTGCTAGTTCCTTAGCCAATTCCTCAGGCCCCGGTGACGCAGCCCTTTAGATCCTGCAGATTTCTTTTGTTAACTTTGCTAAAGTATGTTTACATACACTTTACTGTAGCTTAGTTTTACATTTTTCATTGTTGCTCCCAGTACATCTGTGTTCCCAATTCTTTCCTGTTGAAAGGCTGAAGAAAAGTATTTACATAGGAATTTTGCCATGTTCAAGTCCTTGGTGATTGTTTCTCTTCTCTATTATTCAGAGATCTCACTTTGTCTTTTGTTTTTCTTTTCTCCTGGACATTTCTGAAAATTCTCTTTTTAATTTTCTTTCTTTACTACTACAGCACACATGACTTCATTATATTTTTATAATATAAGCATGTCATTTTCTTCCCTCAGTTCTTGACTACTAGCATGTACTTCAGGTGTGTTAGGGCTTTTTTTTATAATATCTCTCTGTTTTGAGATGCTTTATGCAAATCATTTCTATACCTAACACAGTTCTGTTTTGAAGGAGAAGGGTTTTAATGTTGTAGTTGAAATTTTTGAATACAAAATCTGCAACATTAAAATGCTAAATAATGAAAAGTGTGTGACTGCATCAGAACAAAAGTTTTAACAGCAACTAACTTCCATAGGTCTTAAAGTAATTAAGAAATTGTGAAATGTAATATTCCTATGGCAGACGTACAGAGTATATCTAATTTGTGGCGTGCTGTACATATTTATACAGGAACTGAGATCATTTCTGAGTAGGCTTCTATTCTGATGCTTTTGCCTCAGTACTAGTTAGTGAGAAGGCGGTAGGGAAGACAGTAGGAATGGCTGCTTTCGTTCTCTGACAGAGTTTTGATGGAGGATTTCCAGTTTTAGTGTTTCCTGCCCATTGTTGATTCCTGTTGCTAAGCTATTTATTTATTATTGATGTCATGCTAGTGTACAGAGAGGATAATTGTGCGAAGAATCGTATACAAACTACATGCTAATTGTTTTCAAGGATACTGTGTATGCTGTAGGCTATAATTGTTTTGGAAGATTGCACTGCATTAGACAGGGAGGATATTGTGCCCTCTAGGACTCCCAAGATGTGCATTTTAGATCCTGCCTCGCTAAAGGCTTCCTGCATAACCTTGGTGTGTCCCCAAATCGCTCTGTTCTTCAGGTTCCCAGCTCCCCAACCAAAGCACAAATAGTCGTCTTTCATCTTTCCTGGTTAGACTGTCGCATGTGTCACTGTTTTGCACTTGATATTTTTTCCCAGACTGGTCGCCTTGACTTTAGTGGGATAACTTCAGTGCATAAGAATGCTATAAAAGCCTTTTTTTTTTTTTTTTTTTTTTTCTCCCCCCTAGTACTAGGGCCCGTTAGCAGTACAAAAGCTGTATCTAAAGCTTTAACCAAAATAATGTTACTGCTAGGTGAGTAGTGTTATCTGCAACAAGACACTTTTGGAGCTGCTTTGTTAAATTACAAAATTGAAAAAATCAAATTACATGATGTTCTGAAAAATGAAACAATCTGATAATTTTCTTACATTTGCCACCAAAGGCATAAAATGTGAACTTTTCCCCCTCTAAGCTTAATTCCTTTCATTTAGTCCATAATATTGCTAGCCTTTTGTTTTCTTTCACAAGTGTATTTCCCTGTTATGAGAAGACATGTTATTTTTATTTGTAAAAAACTTCCCAAAAGAATCCACCTTCAGGCTTTAAGGTGATTTTGCCTTATTGTGAAATAAACCATAATATCTGCTGCATTTTACACATTTGAACTGTGGAGTCAGTCAGATTATACATAGTTAATACAGCATGGATTTTTAATGTTTCATCCATTAGCCTTTAAAAATTGCCTTCATATACCCTACGTTGACTTTTGTGGATCCCAGAATATGGTACCCACTGAGTGGCTTTGCCAGTCCCTCCTGAGGAAAAGATGATGCAGAAATCCTTAGTGGGGCCAAAGACAAGCACGGATTGAAAAATACTGGTGTTCAGTTGGCCATTTTTCTTAAGCCCCGTTGTAAGCTTTTTTTTTCTTTTTATGATGGCATGCACAGAATAACTGCCTAAGGGCATGCTTATTATAGACTGTATTTTAAAGCTGATTAAAAATAAATTCTCCATGCCTGTCTGAAACTTATTCCACAGAGAATCTTGTTTCATATCGGACGAGTAAAAGGATCTGTTGCTTAGTTAACTAGATTCACCTTTTACCTCAGCACATTTAAAAACTCATATCAAATTTCCATTACACTTCATTTATTATCCAGTCTTTCTGCTTTCATCAGAAAAAGCATTATAATGACTGACTTTGAAAAGTTTTATAACTAATATGTAAGCATATATATATGTATATATATTTTATTTATACTATATATATAGAAA
Source organism: Nothocercus julius (assembly GCA_013398735.1). NCBI lineage: Eukaryota > Metazoa > Chordata > Aves > Tinamiformes > Tinamidae > Nothocercus > Nothocercus julius. Next base: position 297,991 of record VZSV01000084.1, on the reverse strand, counting down.
GAGAGAGTGTATATATATATATTCGTGGTACCATAATAAACAGGCTTGTCTTCACAATCGCTCTGTAACACACAGGACCTGGCAAACTGTCAGATGGCAGAATGAAGAGGTAAATCGCAGAATCTGCAAATTCTAGCCATGCACGTGGGAATAGATTCTGGGCTTTCCAAGAACTTGTGGAGAAAATGAAACTTGGCAGGACCCATGTGGAAATTCATTTCATCTGTTTTCATTTTACACTGTCTGTCATCTAGTTTTTGATCACTAAATGAAAAAGAAAAATGAAATTCTGCCATATGCATTCTATAAATTTCAATTTAGCTATCAGGTGTCACACCTGCCACAACTTTGCTTTTTGCTGCTTTTCAGACAACAGACATAATCGTTTGTTTGTGTTACCTATGTTGGTTTGGGAAAGTTTATTTATGGTATTATTTGCAGTAAATCTGCTAGTTTCCAACCATCACTATATAAAGCTATCGCTTGAAATAGAGACAGTTATGTCAGCTCATATAGAAAACATATTGTATAATGTTAATTAAATAGCAATATTTATACTCTCTGCTCCTCTGCTGGAATACTTCGAGCCCTGAAGTCGTCTGTTATGACATTCTGAGCAAACTCGCACTGTACAAAATTCAGGTGCAAATTCACCTAAACAGAGCAGGGTAATTTAGTCTAGCCATGGCCAAAAGCAAGTGCCTGGAGGACAGGGGTGGGCAGGGAGGTTTGCCACCAGCTCGGCGTTCCCCAAATGCAGGTCTCCCGTAATTGCTGTAAATAGCTCCATTAAGCAGGCTGAGACACCCTGGCTTTGGTGGCTTTGCCCATGAAACCCAGCTAGAAGCAGCTCCTGTTCCCACACACCGCAGGGAGGCTCCAGGGCTGGAGCACCTCAAGGTCCCAGGACCTTCCCAGCCTCCAGACAGCCCTGGGGAATGAGTGTCCTAATGAATCGCTTACCTTTAACTTCATATCTCAAAACATAAGTTTCTTATTCCTCCCAAGAGGAGGACTCTATGCAAGGTAAATTGTTATTAGCCAACAGCCTTAATGTCGGCAAGTTATCTCTCCATGAGCTGTCAAATATGTTGATGCTGGCACATCTGTTTTAATCATTCTTGAAAAACATGAAAAATATAGTTGAAAAACTGATTAATAGACTCATCTCCTCTCTATAAGAAAGCTAGAGGTAGGTCAAAATCTTTTGAAAACAGTGATTTGGCAATGTATTTTTCCTTTTCAATTCATTTTGTTTAGATTCCATTGGACTGTGTATAGAAGAGATGGATAGAAAAGAAAAACTGAAACAGAAGTCAAATGTTTTGCTCTGATACAATATCTTGATATTTCAGCATTTGAAACTGAAAGAGCTTTTCTACATGAAGATCTTTTTTCTTTTACTATTTTAATTTTTAAAATGATACATTTGGTTTTCAAACAGTTTATGCTTTCTCATTTTGACCCAAGTTTTTGGAAGTGTTTCAAGCTTTTTGGAATTGATGGAAAATCAGAAAAGCTTCATGTGGTTATGCACAGAGTACAAACATAAGCCTATTGATTTACCTTTTTTATTTCCTCTTTTCATATTCTTTTCTTTAAAGAATAAATCTCTGAGCTATAATGTGAGACCAGGTATGCAAAACATGCAAGCATAATCTATTAAATATTATTCCAGTAATAAAACATAAGTCATATGGCAGTCATATTAATGAATCTACCTGATACCATGTACTGCATTATATACCTGGGTTTTGTTATTTTGGATTACAGGATCATGAAGTCTCTCTCTCTCTCTCTCTCTCTCTCTCTCCTTTTTTTTTTTTTTTTTTTCTTTTTTCTTCTTGGGGGGAAAATTAACAATCGCATCCTACTTCAGCTTTAATTTATGCCATAATTTTGTAATGACACTTCATTCCCATATTTTAGAGTTGGCTTTGGGAAGTAAGGATTTTGCTGGCTTTTCCATTATTTTCCATAATTTTGAAAAATTCCCATTCATGTTCTAATAAGTATGTTGGTCCTGGATTTGAGAAAAAGATATTTACTCTGAGGGATAAGGAAGAGGATTCATAGGGTGAAGGTGAACATCTGTACAGTGACTTACTGGATATGATTTTTGAAAATAATCCAGTTGGGTTATAATGAGAAAACAGCTGTGGGGGAAGCTGTCATGTTGCATACAGATAAGTATTATACAGATGGGCTAATGTTCTCTCTATGCACATACATCCAGATACATCCAAAGGTAAGTACGTAATTCAGAGCATGATTCATAAAATTCTTAGCTTCCTACAGCATAAAATTTGGAAAAATATCATTATATTAGCACTAAAACTTATTTGGCAATGACATTGAATTGACATATAGCCTAAGGTAACTTCTTTTTTTTCCATTCTCCTTGATTCTCTCCTATTGCATAAGCTTATGGTTTAATTCTATTATAAGTTTTATTATATTTATTTTTTCATGGGGTTATGTCAAACCTCTGTGCTGCAAGGATATTCAGGTGTTGCCAGTTCCATCGTGGTGGTGTTTGCTACCTGTGCAGTTCAGCTGATGCTACGCTGCCAGTGCACGGTGTGGCTCAGCCTCTGACCTGGTAACCTTCCTGAGCACCCTTCCTAGGAAACCCATGTAAGTGTAAAAATATACCGTGTTATGCCTGCATCTCTGAAGCAAGATGAAGCACTATATACCTATTAATAAAACTGTTTGAGAGTCAAGCACATCAGAGCCTGTATCTCCAGCTTTTTTAGAAAGTGACATATTTAATCAATTAAACTCCAGTGCTCTATTCATAATTAAGGTTTTTTAATGATACAGAGGTTTGCATTCCAATTAGCACTTGCAAAGAAAGTTTTCATGTTCATGTTTCATGTTTTCATGAGCAGTAGTACTTTCCCCCTCCTCAGTTTCTCTCTTTCTCCATTGAGACTGCGACAACGTGTCAGGAAGAGCATCTCTGTTACCTTCTGATTGAACACAACTCTCTTAGGCTTCCTTTGAAATCTTGAGGGCTTGTCACTTGAGATGTTATTTTTTTTTAAGCATGAACAAATCTTGTCAGCCTAAGCTGAGAAATCAGCTGTATTTTATCAGCACTTTGGGATCAAAATTCACATGCAGTATTCAGCAATGGGTGCTCTATGTGAGCCAAAACTAGAGGCTACAGTCTGCTTAGGAAGACTATCTCTGGTGGCAGAGGGGGAGGGAAATCAGTTTCTTTCTTGAAAATATCCTTTTACCAAAAAAAAAAAAAAGCTTAGACATTTCCATTCTTGTGATATATAAAGTGCATAATATCTTGCACCACTTGTTTATTTATGTAGGCACATTGTGTTGAATTAACTCTAGCATCTTTGACTCAAAGTGCCTTGAATCCAGACACAACTTTTTAAAGTGAATTAATTGGCTTTTTAGATTTTTGGTAATTAATCCTCCTTAAGACTGAGGTAATACTGTTTTGCAGCAGGTCTATCACTTACCCAATTACACAGTGATTGCTGCTCTCCCTGGTCTTCCGTCTGGACAACTGTAGAGCTCTGGGACTCAAAGAGCTGCATGTTTAGTCCCATCTGGAGGAGTGTCACAAATGCAAATGTCTACAAGATGCTGTTGGAGTAAACACAACAGAGATGGTAATTCCTGCTCCTACTCCCAGTGCCAAGTCAAAGGAAAAATGCTCAGTGATAGCAATGAAGATAGGACACAAACAAGTCTCTGTCAGTGCTCCCAGCACCTGCCCATCTTCTTGGGAAATGGAGAATACATTGGCAAGCAGGTCTACCAACACATGCATATGGTGTGGTGGAAAGTTTCTCACAAATTGCTCTAAATAATCCAATAGGTGCCCAAAAATCTAACATGCTCTCAAGGTACCATAAGGGGAGGAAAAGAGGAAAAAAAAAAAAAAAATCCTTTCTGCATATTAGGGTCTAACCAGGATGAGATTTTTAACATTGATCAGAAATTATGCAACACAGCGACCAGGCAGGAACTCTTCATGTGCAGTCATTCCTGAAACTGTGCTGTGGAGCTTGCAAAAGCCAGGAATAGATGGAATGGACGTTGTGTCCCTGTACGGAGCTGTATTTCCATGCACAGGGGGAGCACAGGGGACTAAAACACTGCCTGTCATCTACTGTCAGCTTCTTGGGGGCATCAGGCACATTCCTCTCATTGCTCAGCAGATATCTGCCATTCTTTCCAGTATGTCCAGTATGAAATAGGGACAACATCGCAAGCTTAAAACTAGACTGTCAGATTTCCCTGCAATATCCTGTTCTACAGGGCAGCCTGCCCCCAAGATCTCTGCCTTGATTTAAACAAAATCTTTTTAATCTCAGATACGAAAAGGCAACCCCAAAGGTACAGATGTGGGTAATAATGAGCTAATGCCTGGATGAGGAACAATTCTTGACAAATTTTATTAATTTTTAAAACTTTGCAGCACTGTGGCTGCAAAGTGGGATCTGAGGGTATGGATGTCGTAAAGGAGAACTTAAGGCAAAGCAAATGGCTTTAGTATGCTTGTTTTAAGACAGGTTTTATCCTTAACATTTTCCCTGTAACAAGGTGTTCCTCCCATTTCTGAGGCACTTATCTCTCCTTCACTGGCAGCACTTTGTCCAGTCCTAGCTGAATTTGCCTAATATCTGTAGGGAACATTTGATCTACTTAGGATGCTCCCTGCCTATTGCTGCTGCCTTTCAGGTTTTTCTTCCTTCAACGTTGTAGGCAACTGGGGTGTCTCTCCCACCCCTTTACTTTCAGGGGATGAAGAGGACTTTCACTTGGTGTTCTGCCATTTCATATGAGTGTCAAACAGCTTAGCAGGATCATTACCTTCTCCTGCCTAAATTTCTTCAATACTGCCTTTCTTCCTCAGAATGTATCCAGCCAGGCACTCATAGCTCGCCAAGTAAAGAAGCAATGTTTCACTTTGTGAAAGCTTTTGCAGAGAAATCCCTTCAAGGGGTAAAAAAAACTGCTTATTACTTCATCCTCCAGATTTCCTTCTCCTGAAGCCATAACGCTACTCCTCCAAAGCTACAAAGCCAGATCCATCTGACTGTATGAGTGCCAATACGAGACATTATACATTAAAGACTGCTGTAAGTGAGCAGTGTGTCTTCCAGGCTGCTCTCACGGCAGTTTAGAAATGGAACTGGCAAAACACAGATGAGTTATGGGAGAAGAATCCCAGCAGTTTAATACCGCAAGGCTCAGACCTCCCGCCAGCGCAAGGAGGCATCCCATAAAACCCTGTGAGAAAAATCACAGGGTCGACATGCAAAAGTTTATGCTGAATTCCTAGGCAAAATTGCCACCTACTGAGTCAGCAAACAGAATCTGTAAATAAAATAGTTAACATGGGAATTTCAGTAAATCAGCATATGGAAATAGTGTGGAAGCACTACTTCAGTTTAACATTGTCTAGTCAGTGCACTGGCAGCTTTTGCACCTTCTAAAGCCACCATGTAGGCAAGTCTAATATGATAGTAAAGTGTCAGGATAGCTTAAAGTTTAGAATATTTATTTAATTCTACTGTAGCTTAAGTCAATTTCTTCTGGTCTTTTATATATTACATTGGAGAGTAAGAAATACTAAATATTTTTCATTTCATTTAGCATCTTGAGTGCACACATAAAAATGTATTTTAATGAAATGCTTAAAGCATCTTTTTCCTGTAATGTAGACCAATTTGAGAACCCTGAGAAAACAATAAATTACAGGCGTGCATAGCAATCACAGATCAAGTTAAAAAACATGCAACAGCAAAGCACGAAGGGGAGAGTTAAGGGATTAGATGTGGAAGCTGTAACTCTAAAACTTCTATTATTCTAGGTCTAGGTCCCACCATTATCATTATTTGTAATGTTGTTTTTATATCCTGTCAAGTAATAGTTTGTTCACATCCCAGTTTTTATTGAAGGAAGTGCTTGTACAGCATTTGTGCTGGCAATAATCTGCACTATAGTAATGGTCACTTAATTAAACTATTTGGAAGTTTACTTAAGGTGACATTTAAAATTGAAATTTCAAGTGTATTATTCTACAGTGTTCACTCTTGGTATTGTTCAGTAAAATGCTGTATTCAAGGAAAGCCATGAAATTACAATTCAAAGACTATGATAAGAATGGATTAGTTTTGTACCATTTTTAGCTCTCATTACAATTTTTGTTGCAGGACTAAGGCTACAGATTTAGTATAAAGTATATCAGGCTTTAAATTCAGCGATAAGTCATTGTTAGGACAGAGAATTTTGTGATAACACAGGCAGAAGATTAATCCACTCTGATGACAGCCTTACAAGTCTATGAGGAACGGAACACGGAGCAAGATTTATCCATCGCATTGACAAGGACAGTAAGGGGAATGGGAAATGGAACAAAATGAGTCCATTTGCATGACAACCTAAGACTATAATCATATGGTTCCACTCAACTCCTATAGTAATGGATCATAAAGAAAAAAGCATAAACAAGGCACATCATTTAAAAGTATATTGTGCTCATCAACCTTTCCAGTGTCTGTTGAAAACATAATCAGGGAAGAAAAATTAATTTCAGTCTGCTAAATTACCCTCTTGCAAACGCAGAGGGGATACAACAGAATTGTTCAAAGTTATTCATGTGGCTTTCATAAGTTTGAATAAATTCATTCTACTCTGTATTCACAAAGATGAGACTATCAAACTAGATCCTCAGCTTGCATAAAGCAGCATCGTTCCCTTGACTTCAGTGAGCTCAAAATCTTCTCCAAATCTCCAAGGAAACCCTCTTCTTGATAGGGAGGCTTTGAAAATACTGAAATAAAAGATAATTTGAGATACCTAGGGGAGAATTTTAAAGGATGGAGATTGGCAAACAATATGAAATATAGAAGAGCAGATTTACATGTGAATTTTACATGTCTCTGCAGTTGCCTGCCACACAATGGAGCTTCTCACACACATCCATTCGTGTGCCCAAATCAGGTCGATAATGATGTGGGCAAGCTGTTTGTGATCTGAAACCCTGCATATCATCTCATCACTTGATTTAAATCAACTGTGCTGAGGTTAAAGGTTATAATAGCATATAATGTATATGCTTATATAATGCATATACTTATAAAACGGTAAGACAGGATTTTTTTTATTCACTAGATAATTAAAAATGCACACTAGGCATAAGCACCGAGTAAATATGATAGCATTACTGAAAATCTCCTAAGTGCTTTGTCTGAAGGTCAGAATCAGATTTATATTAATTTAGGCATGAACTTTTGCACTTTTTCATCTAAACAATGGAATCCTATTTTAATTTCCTTTCACTCTAAATGCAGTCAGTTCTATAAAGGAAGTTGCATATGAATATCTGCACGTCTCTTTTCCTGCAACCTGATGAAGAAAGCTGCATCATATGGCATACTCAGCACTGATTATGTCACATACATAGAGCAGCACTGTTTATTGGAAATATTTAAAATAGTTCATCTGAAAACATCTGAATTATTAAGTGAAATCTTCATTGGAACCAGCTCAGTCTGTATGAGAGCAGGTTCACTGTATTTAAAAAGCAAGTCTATAGCCATGCATAAACACAACTCTGACTTTAGCTTGAGAGTTGCAGGCAGGAAATTTATTCAGTAACTGCTGTGGCCTACCTGAGTGTTCACATAAACTGGCAGATACATATTTCTTGATGATTTTTGAGCTTTACAGGCTATTTTCCATTCTGTTTTGGTCATTATCCTAATGTGTAGAACAGACCTGAAAACAATGTAGGTTGATCACCCAAAAGGCCAGTCTTTTGTGTATGTGTGTCTATGTATGTTGTGTGTGAACTTTGACACCATGTTCAGGCAGAGCTTTATATGGAGCCTAGATCTGAATTTACTGAAGGGACTGAAGACACTCCTTGTCCATACATATATACTTAACACTTATAAGTGTTTTTTACTTCTTTAAAAATAATAAGGAATAAAGGGTAGAGGGAATCATATCAAACTGTTCAGCAGGTACCTCCATACAGTTTCTTTAGGTATACAAAAATTAAACCTATTTAATCTCTCTGCTGTAGCAATATTTCCCACATATTGTGTCACAGTTATCCAATTCTCTTATTCACAGTTTTGCTTCTGTGTTTTCCCTTTCTAGCACTTATCTGTATTTCAAAGACAAGCTTGATCTAGGTTATGGCCACTGTGTGATGCGTAACATAAGCGGTAGCAGTCTGGGCCAGTTCTTAATTGTCATTATAATCTTTTTTGACCTTGATTTATGACATATCTCATGATTTTGTTTTATAATACAGAAGGTCACATTTAAACAGAAGCTCTGTGAATGTAAACAGTATAACCTCTGCTGCATGAGGGAGGGAGACTTTTTACTACCTGAAATGTGTAAGATTACCAGGGCTGTTTAAAGTCTAGTTGCCTACATAAGGCTTCATGTGACCACGCACTGCCAGGAGAGAACCGACTAAGGGGTTGGTCACCTTATTAAGAGTGGATGACTCAGGTAGCATCTGTACAGCCAAACATGCTAAGAGTCATAATCCTGTATTGGATGGGACTGAACAGAGTGACAGTACAGATTAAACAGAGCTAATTTATAATCCAGTATAGCTGGAAATACAGGATTACTCAGAAGTCAGTACAGGCAACAACGGCTGGTGAGGACTACGAGTCTTTGGGTGGAAGCTGACGCAGATAGTGAATGTGACAGGTCAGAAATTTAGTTGTCTCCTTACCCAGCTTCTGTTGGATCCTTTCTGCAGGACAAAGGCAGAGATCTTCCAAAACATGCACTTTCTGAGACTCTATCCCCCATATACAGATACCTCCCTCTCTGAAATGGGAGACTGGCATGTAAACACACAAGCTGAATTTTGTTTGGGAATATTTGTATACTACTTGTATCTGAAGTAAAAGGTGAATTTTGTGCATACATTTGCACTGGTAAATCTTTAGTTCTCAACTGTTTGCAGAAAGTGAACAAGGAATAGTCGTGACTGCTGTCAAAATGGAATTTGCTTTTATCTTCAAATGAATATTCATGAATAATTTCCTCCATTATTTGCTCACCACTCATATTTAATGACATGGGAAATGGGATGAATAGCAAGGTGCTGAAATTTGCTGACAATACACAATTATTTAAGTTAATATAAACCAAGCAGCAAAGTAAGGAATTTCAGGAGGAGCTAATAAAACCTGTGTGACTGAATAAGATGAAGTTCAGTGAAGACAATGTGCAAGAAAATGAACATTGGAAAAAATCATTTGAACTACTTGTACATACGGATTGAGGGATTGATGGTGTGTGAATTAGCTGTAGCCTCTCTAGGAGAGATCCTGGTGTTAGCACAGCTGTTCTATCCACCAGCAGTGAGGAAGGAAAGAAGGATGCAGTTTACTCCTGGGTGAGGCTGAGTGACTTCTACACCGCTATGCAAAAGTGTAAACAGAGGGAAAAAAAATCACTAGATTTGACCAACATAATTACTTTCTCATCCTTAGTAGTGAATTCAACCCAATCAAGCTAAAAGGCAACTCTGAAAGGACACAGTCAAAATAGAAAAAGCCCAGAGAAAAGGGCAGGCATATGTGATAAGTGTGATAAGTGGCCTTAGGGATGTAGGTTAAACACTCTTTACTTTCAGGGGCCAAAGAGCACCAGTGGCATACAAGATAATGCACAACTTGGTGATGGGCATACTCTGAGTTTCTTCAAGACATCCAGCAGTTAGGATTAAAGAATGAGCAAAAAATATTTAGCAAGGAATAACTGAGTTTAAGCTAAGGTGGTAGGCTTTTCACAAAAGCAACTGGGACAAATTATAGCAGTGGTGGTCTCTAGCAGGGGGCCAAGCTACCAGGCTGCAGGCCGGAACGGCTTCTGCAGGACTGCACAGAGCTCAAAGGAGTCAGGGCCTTAACGCTGCAGGCTGAGCCCTCAGCATGAAGGAGCGTGGTAAAATATGGCTGTAAATCAGGTCCCAAGCAGGAACAGAGTGAACTTCTCTGCAGCTGCTGAAAACTTTCTGCTGAGGTCACGGTCTCTGGATACTCACACAGGCTATGGTCGGACAACTGGCTGGCATGCTAGAAAAGCAATCAGACCAGTAACAGCAGGGAAGCCTGAGGATCTTTCCCTCCAGTTCCTCCTGCTCTTCTCTCTGTCATTGCTGTCATTGAGCGGTGTGACTTTACTTGTGCTCTGTGGGCTAGAGACAACTTTTCTCCCAGATTTACAGCTTTCTTGTGCACCATCAAGCTCCTAAAACCTGGAGGGAAGGGGATGATATGATGGAGAACAAACATTGCAGAATAAGTGGTTTCTTGGCTTGTACATCCCCAACAACCTCCTGCAAAGGAAGAGATAGTGTAAAAAAGCCATGATGATGCAGTCATTGTTTTTAGTGAACGTACTTTGTTTTGACTTGTAGCACTGTTGGCAATTCGTAGGATGAACTTTGCACTCTTTATCCCAAACGATCATCCAATATTTTCCTGAGTACTATTTTGTTCTCCAGCCACAGTCTTCCTTTTGCAAGAGTTCTCAGTTTAGGAAGCGCACAAATTCCTGAGGAGCCACTGGGAGGAAAGAGGAAGAGATGCAGCTGGGAGGAGGTGGCTGGGGCAGGAATGGGGACAAGGGGAAGAAAGGCAGGAAGAGGGGTCTGGTCATGGTCGGACTGTGAGAAAGGGGGCAGAGCACAAAAGCAGCAGCAAGCCTGTGGCTACTAGGAGCTGTTAACTGAGGCATTTGTAACTGTGAGAGGCTTAGTGGATGAAAAACAGCTACCCCAGTACTGTGCACACTTCATCCAAACAGAGTCTTCTCAACTCCTGTCCTACCCACATCTACCTCATCATTCCTGCTGCCCTGCTCTCACTGGGTTTGCATCTGCACAAAGTACAACTCGTCCCAGTTTGAGATTTCTAGGAAGGGTAGGACCAAATCCTAAGATCCTTGTTTAGGATGTATTAATTCTTCAAAAGACATGGAAGTTAATTCAGTAAAGACTAAAGTCTATATCATAGCTTAAATCTTTTTTTGCAGCCTGTTATATGAAGAGGAAAAATGCCAGGGTAGCTTTGTGGAATATTGGTCTGTGTGGAACTTTGGACCAGTGTGTTGTGAGGTTGAAGACCTGGGCAGGTTAAACAGTTGTTGTCACTACTCCATGTCTAGAACTGTATGTTAGAAAAACAAGAAGTGGTTTTTTTTTTTTTTTTTTTTTTTTTTTTTTTTTTTTTTTTTTTTTTTTTTTTTTT
>VZSV01000084.1:255675-286663 GCA_013398735.1 Nothocercus julius | reverse complement strand
ATCCCATGTAAGATTAACAAAAAAAAAAAAAAAAGTAACTGTGACCTTCTTGGAGCTATTTGTGCTACCTGAGTTAGGGTACCCAGTGGCTAACATATTAGCAGCTCACTGTAAGACTCCCTAACCTGTACCACGCTGGTTTAGAATGAGTATGGGTTAATAGCAACAGGTAATCTCACAGTTCATTGCTCTAATTATGCATGGGGTTCACTTACCCCTTCTCAAGAGATGTGAATATTGTTATGATCAGTCCCAGGAGATCATAGAGACATGGAAACCAATTACTTTATCCATGATGACATTTAGCTGTGAGGATCTTTATACCAGCCTGTACCTTGCTCCCATATTAGAACAGATGCAGAAGCACAGCCCACTTTCAGGGCTGTTAATATGGCTTTCTCAAACATTATGTTCTCTTTAAATTCCTTCATTTCATGACTTCACCCAAGGTAAAGCAAAGAGCAGAAAGATACTGAGTTCCTGAAATGAAATGTGCAATCTCCTTCAGATGGACCTAGCTACACGGATTTAGTAGGATGTGTGCATGCATATGTTTATGTGGGTTTGTGTGTTTATTGCTTCAGAATTGCCTAGAGTTACATCATCCCAAGAGGTATATTCAGCCTCAGATGGTATATGATGTTTGCACATAAAATGCTAAGGCTTTGTGAGGCACTCAGGAAGCCAAGGTGAGGCCGTTACAAAACAGATGCTAGCAATAGTTTTGTGGTAAGTTGCTCTATGATAGACTAGCCTGTATTCTAAAAATGCTTTCCCTGGATTTTTTTACTTGGAAATAATTTTAACTCACCAAGGAAATACATTATTTTGATCTGACATTAACTGCTTTTTCAACTGTATACAGATTTTATTGACTAGGAAAAAAAAAGCATAATTGCACTAGTGACTAGGACAAATGAGACATTTCTGAAAGAGCATAATGACCATCTAAATTCTTGAAGTGATAGGATTTGGTTTGGAAGTGATGAATTAATTTGATATCATATATATAAAAAAAGCATCAGAGAAAAATCTTTATCCAAGGTATTTGTGCATCCTCAGTCTGTTTTTTACATCCCATTTTCTTTTTGGCACAAAACTTGGTGATTCAAGTGAACAGTCATTTTTCAAGAAAGCATAGGCTGAATGGGGAGATGATCAGGATCATCTTTTTATTACTGACACTAAATACTCATCTGCACAGTTCAGTAATAGATACATATTTTTGCTTATGTGATATACATAAATGTTTGAGCCCATGCATTGGCTGGTTCTGTAATATGTGAGTAGATTATATCAAAGCATACTGCTTATAGCTGAGATACAGGAGCTTGACGAAGCTGAATATATAGAGAGCTGAACAAGAAGGAGGCTAGAAAACCTCACCTGTAGCCTGGGGATCTCGCAGTCTGATACACGCTCTCACTACCCGCTCCTTGGATGATTCATAGTGGTGTAAAGAGGGCTCAGTAATGGTTAGCAAATACATTTGTAAGATCTTCATACAACACCTTTTGGCTGATGCAAAGTTTCTCCTGGCATATTTAACTTTTAATTTGAGAAATACCTACCCTGATATACTGCCCTTGTTTATCCCTACTGTAATATTCATCTACAAATGTAGTGAGACTCTTTGGTAGATATTCAGCTAGCAGTCTGGTTGTGATCACATCTTAGGAATAAATCTGTCTTTATTACAGTGGATGGTGCTTATGTTCATTTTGTTCATTTGAAGAGAATAATGCAGCTAATATTAGCTCAATTCAATGTTTGCTTTTTTTTTTCTTTTTTTTTTTTGATATTGTAGTCTGTTTCTGAAATGAAAACAGTTACTTTATATTGGTGCTTTGAGAGCCACCCAAGATTGAGTTCTAGTGTTACCTTCCCTCCCTCATCAGTTGTGGGTTTTAGCTTTGTAGCATTGTCTGCATAATCACATCCCCATTACCTTTAAAGCTTTTGTGAATAAATACATTTCTTCATGATGCAAGGCATAGAAAATATCCAGTAAGTTTCTAAGAGCAGTCTGATATCTTCCTATCAGTTCATCAGCAAAAACCCAACTTAAGAATTCTATAGTCAGACATAAGATATTGTAATCACAGTGATCAGTAAAAAAAAGCATTTGGTTTAAGGACAAGTATGTTAACCTGTGCATATTCATTTGCTCAAGCCCTCCTACCTTGAGTCTTGCAAAGACAAATAGGTCCATTCATGAAAGGAACGACACTTTTAAGTGTAGAATTTGGGCTCTCCTTCCCATGTGTAATAATGGAAGGCCATCTTTTCGAGTGTTTGCACAAGCCATTTATTTTTATTGCTTCTTTATTTCATGGCAAACAGGGACAGATTGATTTTGCAGTCCTGACATTCCATATCCTCATGCCCATTTTATTTAGTTTAGAGATATTCTCCAGGTTTCCAGAAATGTGCATGTTTGTGCATGTCCCTCCTCTCAGGCTATAAAGACAGGCACTTATCAATACTATACTTTTATGACACCTCAATATTTTTTTCCTCAGCATATTTTGAAAATTTTGACAGCACAAATTTGAAAGTGTCTGTACTCTCATGTGTTCACCTGCTCATTTCTTCTTGTGTAACTCCTTATCCCTATGGGCCAATAGATATTATCAGTAAATCCGCCTGGTCTAATCTCCAAAATGTCTCAGAAATCTTCCTTTTCCTCTTCATTCTCCCCACATAATCTTTGTCAAGTCCATCCTTTTCCACATCCATGACTACTGCGACCTTGCTGTCTTCAGCCTCTAACTGACACTCCCATTAGCCAGTTTTTAAAGTACTCTAATGCAAAAGTAATCCACTGCTCCTGGTATTGAGATCTCATTAAGATATTCCTAAATCCCCCTTCTTCACACTCTCCCTATTGCCTTCTAAATCTGATCTAAGCTCCTTTTATCACCAGAGTTCCTTCTTGACCTAACCTTCCTTGTTCTGTCTTTCTTGTTCCATTCTTCCCTGCCTTTCTTCTTCATGTGTTCTCTGCTCACCCATTGCCATTCCTAAGTTCAGTCGTTTACCAATTAGACCTATGCTCCTTCTTTCAATCTGTCCACTATACCTGTGAGTGGTGGAGAGTATCCTGGCCTGTCCCGCATAGTTCTCTTGGTAGGTTTGTATTTCTGACTGCTAAATATATATATATATATATATATATATATGTGTGTGTGTGTGTGTGTGTGTATATATATATATATATGGGGATATTCCATCAAAAAGGAAAGAAGATATTTGCCTTCTTAGAATGAGATTTTGTTTCATTTTGAATTATCCATGATTTCTTCTGGGTGCCTTGAATCAGAAAAGAAATTGAAGTTTTTACTATAAATTTACCAATAGTATGATACAAGAAACTGCACTCCAACTAGCCTGTCTGAACACCCCTTGGAGAAATAGGTGTCTAGGTGAAACTGCAGTGAACACCACTGACTTTTCAAAAACGTACCTTCAACTCTAAGGCCAAGGAAGATTAGATTGCAACTTCTTCCTATCTTCACTTGCTTAGTCTTCACTTGATTTTGAGGAGCAAGAAGAAATAGGGCAATGAGATATAACTGCAACATTAGAAGTGTTCCAAATGAAGCCCTCGTTAGCTGAAATTCAGCGGCAGGATCTCTAAGTAGAGTCACACGGCAGTTCAGTGCATGTCAACATGAAGGACAGGACGTGCAGATCAAAGTTCCTCACAGTTTGGCTGACTTTCTGTTCCTCTGTGTGTTAGATTACAGGAAAACTTAACAAAACAAACTAACTCCTAACTTCTTCCTGTCTTCTCCTTCAAGCCCTCCCCCCTTCACAAACTCAAAGAAAGGAAAAACAGTTTTCTTACACCTGGACTCTTTGTTCATTATTCTGTGGTTCATCAAAAATTAACATCCGGTTACTGGAGCTTCCGCTGTCCTCGCCAAGGTGCTAGATAAGTGCTTTGTGCCAGCCAGACACCTACGTGCTATTTCTGCATGCCTCACTCCTCCCCAGCTTGAGCAAGGGTTAACACATTCACTTCCAGTCAGGAGCCGTCACCAGGAAGCTGGAAAATCATGGTATACATGTTATTCATAACAACGTAAAAAAAAATCACCGTACCCTTCATCCACTGATAATTTCTAAGAGCAGGCTAAGGTGTTCCCATCAATTGACTAGCAAAAACCCAGCTTGAGACATACACTATTTAATCACAGTGACATTCCATGTCCTCATGTCTCTTTCACGTAGTTTAGAGATATTCTCCAGTCTTCCAGGAATATGCATGTTTGTCTGTGTCCCTGAATAAAGGGATCAATACGACAGTTTTATAACACTTCAGTATGTGAGTCGTCATCGCCAGGATACTGGGAAACAGTGACTTGCACATCACTCATAACAAGATCAGAAATATTACTGCCATATCCGTGGGTCAGGTCAGTGCCTGCGGGAGTCCCACCGACCGGGTGCTTGAAGAGGATGCAGCTGCGCTCACGTTGAACCAAGAGGCGGGCCAAACGCTTTGCCAAAGTGCCTATATTGACCCCGTCTTACCACACAGCGCCCAGTTTCGGTCACATGAATTCACAGAAACTCAGGCTCCTTCTGCTCCAGAGACGCCTGGCCATACAATGGCCTTCCTGCCTCTTTCTGCCCTATCTTTATGTCGTTGTTTTCCTCACAAAGCAGAGGCCAGCTGATTTCCTGTGCCTCCTCACAGGCGGTTACCCTTAAAGCAATATGGCTTGGGTGCTGTAAGACCAAGAGCGCCATAAGAGGATCTACTGCGGCCAGCCAGGATTGTCTGTAAAACACTGGAGCGTGGAGCTCACGGATGCAGAGCTCACCAGGAAGAGGTGGAAGGAAGCACGTAGCCTGTTGGCTCAGAACTCGTAAATCCTGCGCTGGTTACCTGTCTCTCTCACTGCTCCCTCACCCTCCCGGACTTGCTGCACTGTGCCCTCGCTCCAGGCTGCTCCTTGGCCCTCCTGAGGCTCGCGCCTTCGGCCAACCTTTCCCTCCCGCCTGCCGGGCGCTCCCTGCTCTGCTTTGTGCCCCAGGCCTGCTGGCTGCCCCAGCCACACCACCGTCCTCCTTCATCTGTCATCTTCATCCTCCTCCGGACATCCTCCCACAGAGCTCCATTAACCCATGCTTCTCTAACTCTCTCACCCCTGAATCTCCTCTGATTTTCCAAGGCCCAGACTCTGACTTTGTAAGCCTTTACACGACCCAGCCTGGTGCCTCCCTGTTACTTCCTCACTTACTCCTTTCTCGTTCATTTCCTCCTCGCTGGAGGAGCAGGTCCTCAGCCCCCTCGACCCTCCCTGTGTTGCTCGGAGCCTCTCGGGAGCCTTGGGAAACGTGAAGCTCGGGACGAGGGGCTGTGTGAGGGCTGTGGCTGCGCCAGGCTTCCCTTTCCTCCCAGGCTCGTGCGCGCACTTTGCTCATGCCCGTGCACTGCAAGGCAGGCAGTTATTTCCTGTGACACCGGCGCTCCGCACCAGGCACCGCGCAGCAGCAGCAGCACCGATGAAACTGCTCCCGGTCCTAGGTAGGTGAAATCCCCTTCCCCAGGGAGCGAGTGGCAAGAGGAAGGGAGAGGGGTCTGGCACCATGACCAATGGGAATGACAGTGCAGGGGCTGGGGAGAAGTGACTACTGGAGACGGGTGGAAAACTGCTAGGAACGAGGGACTGAAAGCTTCCCGCAGCTGTGGTCGGTGCCGTGACCGGATTTGGAAATCCCACCATAAGGGTGGTCTCAAAACCAAATCCCACCAATGCCAATCGTTATATCATTGAGTTCTGATTTGTTATGACCACTGACAAGGTGTTAGAATCCCAAAGGTTTCTGTTTTAATCTCTGAAAGGTGGTCTCCCCTCCTGAAAACAGAGGGAAAAGATGAAACTTGGCGAGACCTGAATTGATTTGGATTATATTTAACTGTTAAAAATTGTGTCTAATTTTTACTCTTTTGAATTTTTCATGAAATTTTTATTTGTCCAAGAAATCAACACCTCCATGAGATATCCTGGAGCAATGAAACCTGTTATTGTGATAATAGGCTATCAAATATCCCTAATAATATTTGGGTAGGGAGCAGCAAAACTGCAGCGGAAGACAACATGCAAAAGCAGCTTTATGTACTATAACTTTCATTATGTCTTGCAATCAATTTATAAAGTACAGAGTCAGAAACTTACTTTCCCTTCTGAATTAGCTGCCTCATTTCTAACATACTGTTGGGTGTGTATAATTATTCATCGAGCTTGTATTTTTCTCAAAAGGGAGAGATTACTTCTTTCTTCTTTGTACTGAAAACTCTGTGCATTTATACAACTAGCACATACATCATTTGGGAATTGCTCTGTGGTTGGAAAAAAGAAGGCAGTACTTTATAACATGGAAATAGTATTTTAAGAGGTTACCTTTAAATAATTTGGAGAAGTTTTTACATCCTAATTCTATAAATGCCGTGCTGTGTCAATCTAATCTTCTCAGATCATGACTATGTGTTAGTGACGTATGTATGGAAGTGGTTATAAAAATTAAAAAAAAAAAAAAAAAATCTGGGGAAACCTCTTTGGTATTTGAAATATGTTCACTTGGTATGTATACCCTTATTTGATATGTGCACACTTGATATGTGTTGGACTATTCGGATTACAATCCATACATAATTCAGACTGCAAATAAATGTCTCTGTTTTATTCTCTGGAAAGTACTAGAGAGCTTTGGAAGCCTTTAAAATGATTTCCCAAGACCACTGAGTAACTTCTACATTGTTCACCAATTTTATGCTCTGTGAACATAGACACAAGTTCTTCATTTCCGATGCCTCCTTTTCTAGCCCCTGCCTAGTCTTAACCAGTAGCTGGTGGCCCTTGACCTGTTGTGTGATACTGTGATGATGTTAACTTTACCTGCTTTCTGCCCTGATCTCTAGGATACCTAGAATCTGGTATGAAGTTTTTAAATGAACAAACAAGCATGATTTTGCTTTGTTTCAGTTCTTATATCCAGCCTGCTGGACTATGGCTATACTTCTGCAAGCTGCAACATGACATGCCATAAAGATGCCCGGTGTGAAGTGTGGGGCGGAACACAAGGCTGCTATTGCACCCAAGGATATACAGGAAATGGCATATCATTCTGTTACGGTATGCAGATTTTACTTATCTACATTTCTGTTAAATTTTCTTTCTTGAAAAACATGCTCAAGACCTCATTATCTCAAGAAGTACACGTTCTGTCATAATAACACCTTGCATTAACATGCTCTCCAAGCCAAAAAATTAGGTCTTACCAACTTTTGAGCAATTCTACATCTCAGCCTCAAACTAGAATTTTAACCATGCACCATATCTTATTTGTGTAGGACCTGTTTTCCAGTTCAGTTTTGCTGCTTTCCTTTTGCATGGGAGATGCTGGTTTATCTTCTCTGACGTAGCTTCAGCAATGTCCCTTGTGATACAGCATTTTTGAAGCCTGGGGTTGGCATGACTGCAGCTTCACAGCCCTCACCTCTCATCCACATGCACATAGCATTAGGCAACCTTTCCCAACAACTGTGACCAAAAAATACATTCCCCAAGCTGTGTTAGGTCTGTACTCACTGGGGAAATGCTAGCATGTGAAGCCAATTTTATTTTTTTTCACTACAGCTACTTAAAAGAAAAATATGCTAGAAGTCTTGTGGAGGGGTCTGGCCTCCTGTGGAGTTCTGTGGAGGGGTATCAGATATTGATCCCTTCCATCCAAAGAAAAGGATATTTTCTCTGTCTTTATTTTTGAGTTACCCTACACTATGGATAGCGCTAACACTTCTCTCCACTGCTAGATATAGCTATGCCCAGCTGCAGGCAGACAGAAATTTGTATGAATCATGTCACTTTTCAGTGTTCTGAGTAGTAGTTATGAATACAAACCAATCGTTTGGTCAGAGTTTGTGTCTCGTGCATCTTGGGAAATTAAGCAATAACAGGCTTGATATAAAATTATATCAATCAATTTCATATCAATGTAAGTTTGATATGAGCACACTTAAGCTGTCCACCTTTAGTTTGGGTATTGATAGTTTATTTGTCATGGTATAGCTAGAAGCGTGTTTGTTTGAGGAAAATTTAAAGTACAAAGATCTTTTCTTAGGAAAGCTACCTTCACTTTTTATGAGCTGGGGTTGTTCAGAGGGAAGTACAGCTGGCCCACATAGTAACAAATATGTAATCATAAAATCACAGAATTAATTTAGTTTGGGAGCAACCTCTGCAGGTCTTCTGGTCCAGCCCCTCACTAAAAGCAAGTTTGACTTAGATGAGGTTGTTCAGGGTCTTGTCTACACAAATTTTGACTGTCTCTGAGGATGAAGATTACACACCTCTCTGGGCCCCCATTCCAATGTTTGACTAACCTCATCTTGAAAACTTTTTTATAATATCTACCTGGAGTTTCTCATGCAACTTGTGCCTCTCTTTTGCACTTCCCACTCTACATCATCCTTCCTAAAAAAAAAACTTTAGGTAGTTGTAAACAGCAGTAAGATCTCCTCTTCGCTTGCTCGTCTTAAGCCTAAGCAAACCCAGTTCCTTCAGCCTCTTCTTGTATGCGGTATGTGTAATATAATCACTAAAAGTATTTCTTGAATATAATGGTTGTCATAAATATAGGCCAGTCATTATTGAACTGATCAAATGAGAGGAAGAAGAAATGGCCTTCGCTGCACTAATATTTGCTCTAATTCGATTTGATTAACATGAGTAAGCTGGTTGATTTCTAAGTAGATGTTTGCAGAATCAAGTACCTACACTTCTGAATAATGCCAAGAGGAAAACCAAGTCAATTTTTAGTGTGACCTGCAACAAGTCAAACTAACATTTAGTTATTTCCCATAATCAGGAATCCACCGCTTATTCTTTGTCAGTGTTTTTGTAGAAAATTGTGGTTATGAATCATCTGTTAAATTTACAGTGAAGATAACTGTGCTTCCTTCTACTGACCTTATTCCTTATTCCATAAGGATGGATTTAACTTACCATCCATATTCTACTTTTTAAATATTTTTTTTTTACTTTTTTTATCTTTCTTACTTTCTTAGGGAATTCTACTTTCAAATTCATAAGGACATTTATTGATTATTTAAAGAAAAATTGGTGCAGTAAAATAGACATGACAATCATTCACAAAGCCTGAGAAGCAATTAATTGTTTATTAAGAATTCTGAGTGTTGGGAAACTGAGTCTTTAAAAGAAAATTTCCAACATCATTTCTGGCAAAGCAGCTTCTTGCTCTATTTGCAATGTTTTGCACTTAAGCAGAAATGATTTGAAGCAAGCCTCAGGTCAGGACACCAACATTTTTTTCTGGTGAAGTACCTCAATAACCACCAAAGTCATTTACCCTCCAGCTAAGTAGTGAAGCTTGTGTTAGAACTATGTGGCTGTTGTCCCTGAAAGAGAGCCTACATTTCTCTAGGGCAGCATGTTAGACAGTGCATTATTAATATTGTGTAGTCGTCCTCTAATAGCATAAACAAGTAGCATGAATTTTAATTGGGCAGGCTCTAAAAAGGATTAGAAATATAGTCTAAACCCTATCATAAGTAGTTTAAAGCTAAAAAAAGTATAAAACTTCAGTTGCTTAATGATGTGTTAGATCTTGCTGTGCTGTATAGGGACTGCAGCAGGTATATCTACTATTCTGGAGATAGCTACCCATTTTTCTTTGGTTAATAATCGTAGGCTTTTACGATGATAGTCCAGTCACCTTCAAAGGAGATCATCAATTATGTGCTAATACAGGCATTTTCTGAATAGTACATTATATGTACATGTTTGTCCTTTTTATTATTTAGATAGGTTGTAAGAGTCATAATTACTGTCACTGACATTAATAATTTTGCGTAGAGTAGAACTTATTCTCCATTGTGCTTTTTATGATATCCAGTTAAACCATGGTTATGGTTATTTTGAATTTTGTTTTCTTGTTTTTTTTCTAGAATAAGAAGCTCAAGTTCTTTTTTGTAAGCATGATATTCTCTGTGTAAAAACACTGAGCATCAAAAAATGTTAGTTTTCAATTTAGGTCTATTAAGCTTAGATAGGTCGAAAATGGTCCATTTTTATTTAAAGGGACATTCTCAATTTATTTAAAAGAATTACATTTGTGTCTCTACTTTCGCTTACTTTCAAGTACTTCTAAAAGTTTTTCTCTGCTAGTTCTGTCTTTTCAATGTGATACACTTAGACATTTTCCCCTGAGTTTCTTGTGCTGCAAAAGGCAATAATGTCCTGTTACATTTATTTCCTAGCACCATTATTGATGAATCATGAATCACTGATGTCAGCATACCTTAGGAATGGGGTTTGTTAGTTTTTACTTTGCTCCCTTTGCCAGCTGGCTAAGTGACTGCAGAGAGCTCAAGATTATTGGATTTGCTGTGTATAGATAAAGACATATAGATACGAATTTAATTTCCTGGTGTCAAAGTCATGGCTTTTAAAATAATTATCCACTTACAGTCTTTCCCACAAGATTTCAACCACTTTAAATTAGGTCATGTTTTGGGCTTTCCAAAGGCATACTTTGGCCAGTCTAACAAAAAGCTAATCCTCTTCATAGTCTCATTGTCTTCAGCAAGAATATGTACAGAAATGCACATGGTCAGGGGAGTTACTGACTGCGGGATCTGGCCCTTTCTATATACTGGAATTATAACTTACATTGTAATAAATTCCTTCTGTATAATATCCTCTAGGAGGCCATAAATGAGTCACCTTGTCAAGCTTTACACCTCAGAGGTACAAAATAATATCATGTTCTTCTTACTTCTTGTTTTGTACTTATATTTCTTGTTTTATGTAATATGAGACGAGTGAGACTGGCCTCTGAAACTATAACTGTTTTCTTTTTAGGACTCTATTTTGGGGCAGATGCATATTCTGAATGTAATACATGAGGCTTTAGCTTCACATTATTGTACTCCTAATTGACATTGCACAGCAAAAGTTCTTGGCATGAAGATAAAAATATAACCAGATAAGACAGATTTATAGACAAGCTAACTTCCTCTTATGCAAGCATGGTATGGATTTTGTACAGATAAATAGCATATTTTTGCCACTTTTGTAAATCTATTTCTTTACATAAAAAGGGTGACCTTTTGCTTCAAAATATGAAATTGGTTTGCAAAATAAAAAGAACAGTCACACATACAAATTAGGTGTTGCTCGTATTCTCAGCTTTCTTTCAAAAAACAAAACAGGAAACAAACAAAATTTCCGATCCTTTAGAGAAGATGGAGCGGAAGTAGAACTTCATGGAAGCCAATATTTTATTTTTAAAACAGAGAGAAAAATGGGCTGGCATCACTGCTGCTTTCCCAAGCAGCTCTGCTGTTTCAGTACTGGCTGCTTCTTGATTGCTGACTGCCAATTTGCTGCTTTGCTGGCACACTGCAGGAAATTAAAGTAAACAGTGTGATCACAGTGTTTACTTAAACTTTGTAAAATACAGCAGGAAAATGAAGCAGTGCTGTTTGTTCCAGGAGGGCAGGCAAGCAGGAAAAGTCTGAACACAACATCCCCGCCCAGATATCACTGCACAATATTCCCCTGTAAATGTCACTTGCAAATTATACTTCCAAAATTAATCAGTCTTACTTGTGAAATAGTCACAACTCTTCCAGAAGCAGTGAGCAGGGCTTAGACGATCAGGGTGACTTTTCAGTGAAGCAGGGCTATGACTCTCTTTCTAGAGTGCATTGCAATGGTATTTATCCTGTCCCAGGAGAAAAAAAAAAAAAAAATAATGCAAAGCAATGCTTTGTATCAAAATATAGAATCCCTGTTAAATAGCAATGTAATTTATGTTTGCTCAGATGAATCAATTTGAAAGCCTACTGGAAATCTGAACACAAACTTTTTTGTGTTTTAGTGGGGGTCCAAGTACCAACTCCCTGTCTTTTGACAGCTCTGAAAAGGAGCTTTTCTGTGAGACACCAGCTACTGTTCACAGGTGATGTCACTGTGTCCCACCATCAACTTTTATTGAAGTCACTGAATCTGCTCTCATTCACTTGTGTCCTCATTGCCATCCTACAGTCCCCAATAGGTATATAGTTTTAGAGAGAGATTACCTTTCAAATTAGCATGACCTTATAAAACCACTGTGTGTAATCATTTCATTCTATCACAAAGTGTCCTTCAACAACAAACAACCTAATCGAAATGCTGGTTCACCAGAGGAGATTGTTGTTGCTG
The DNA here is from genome assembly GCA_013398735.1 of Nothocercus julius. NCBI lineage: Eukaryota > Metazoa > Chordata > Aves > Tinamiformes > Tinamidae > Nothocercus > Nothocercus julius. The sequence continues at coordinate 274,418 of VZSV01000084.1, read as the reverse complement.
TTACCAGCAGGCATACATCACTGGATGTCACTGCTGTGTTTACCAAATAGTCTGAAATCACTGATACGGAAGATCCAACCCACACTCTTCCTAAATTCATTTCACTGATATCAGTTACCACAGGCTATAAAAAGGCAAATTGCAGCTGCTCTAGCATAGCACAGCAGGAGGAAGATAGGTCTTAGCCAAACACAAATAACCGGGCTCAACACAGTGGGTGACCGAATGGAAACCTTGGGATACGCTGTGCGGGAGGTCGGAGCGGATCCCGCTTCCCAGCCCTTTTTGACACACTCCTTGTAGCCCCCACGCTCTTCTTTCACTTTGACTTGCCCTTTCCCCTCTTTCCCCTCCACTATGTTTCTCCTCATCTCTCTGTTTTCCCTCCAAATTCCATGGTACTTTTGCATGGTTTGCAGCTGGAGTGTGGTAAATCCAAAGCACAGGCTCCGTGAAGGAGCGGAGGGGATCTCTGAATTCAGAATTACAGCTTTTGCCTGGGTTTTTGGCGCTCCTGAGAAGTGTAATGTGGAACCATCCTGTTTGGTGCATGGTTATATTTAATTAAGTCCTTGTCTTCGGGATTCCTATCCAGCATGAAGGAAGCTTTCTTCCCTGTCACCTCTTTTGGGCATAATTAACCTGATTATCTTCACCTTTTCTTGAAGTGCAGAGGTTAATTGATAACTAACTGCTTGATGGTGCTAATGGTGATACTGAGAAAAAAACTCTTTGCTGCCCATTTGAAGGTATCTCGCTCAGTTCAGTTATCTTGATCACTCACTCAGGATTAAGCCTGCAGGCAAATTGTTGAATTGAAAAGGCCTGAAAAATTGGCCCACAGGATTTGACACATTCTACAGTGTGGACGTGTGTCCCCTTCCCCGTGAGGAAAATGGGGGTGTTAATATATGTGCTAATGTAGGAGGGTCCTAGCCATTTGGGGAGCCAAAGTTTTGATGGCCGCTTCTTTTCACATGGAAGGTTTATTTTGTCTTTTCTGTGCAAGATATCACACTTTTCTGTGACGTGGGGAGGTGCTGGGTGGCCGTGGAGCAGGCAGACTGTGCCTGCTCTCCGGCAGCTGCACGGTTGCTTTCCAGTCGCAAACTATTGAGCTATGTTTGTGTTCCTGAAAATTTTATACTCTTTGGTAACAATGTCAGTCAAAACAGAATTTGTAGAGTTGACTTTACTTTTTATAACTAACTGGGATTGCTTATCCTAAGTAGCTCCTATTGCCAGTGTACTCTCATGGGAGCTTTTAAGAGTCGACCAGGAGTTTGGAAGGGGAGAGACCCCTGCAACAGTGCCAAGTTACACACGAGAACCTTAGTTAGATGGAAAGCAGCACAGAATGCTTGAAGTAATAAAATGATCATGCTAAGTAAGACACGGAGGAGGCTGCCCTACTCCAGTTGCTTTACCCTGTTTGCTCACCCACATGAAAAAATCCCTCTGTTTCTCACTTCAGTGAGAGCGAGAAAAGTCTTCAGAGGACTAGCTCTCCTTCTACTGGCAGAAAATATTGTGTGCCTGGGCCACAGATGGAACCCACTACAGTCATCTGGTAAGACTGACCCTGTCTTTAATGAGACTTGGACCAAGCCCGTGATAGATGCACAGCACTCACACATACACATTTGAGGCAAAAAAAAAAAAAAAAAAAAAAGCAAAAAAAGCTCCCTTTTTTTTTTTTGCATGATTTTTGTTTACATTTTCTTGAAATTGCACTTTGAGCGTGACTAAAATGCAGTAATGGATTTTTTGAATGGGCCAGGAAGAAACACAACTTCCTTTCGTTACATCTTTAATCATACCCACTTTCTCTTTGAATTAGTGCTGTTTGCATCTAAAGAGATTTAAAAGTATGTGTAGATGATGTGGTAAAAAAAAAAAAAAAATTTGTCTCCCTCAAAAATGCACCCAAACTTTCAAGCTGATCATCTGCACATGGATGGTTTCTTATTTAATTCAAAATGTGTCTTAACCCTTGCCAAATAATGCTAACTTCCTTTCTGCAGACAATGCCCTTTTCATCCTGCTTTACAACCCTAAAAATCAATCAATGCATTGCATGGTTAGAGGATATGGGAAAATCATTTAAGAAGCTTTAAACAAATTACCTCAGAGTCTGCTTACTTTGTGTCTAGCAGGGAGATGCCTGACCTCTCGTATCTCTAGCATCTAACCTGCTCCCTAAAGGTGCAGCAGGAGCAATACGTTCTTCTTGCTTGCTGGTCTGAAGTAAAGGGATGGGCGATATCTCCAAAACACATGTACATTCATGCGCAAATATTAAATATGTGCAATTCTATAAACAGAGATATACATATATATAGGCATGTGAATAAAATTAGCCTTTCCCATTAAAAATTGTAAAGCAACCTCAAAAAAAATTCTGAAAGAAATAGTTTGCATAAATTCTACTTCCTGGAGATATCTCCTGTACCTAGGTCTGCACATCATAGAGCACCTATAGCTATCAGATTCGGCAGCTGCCTCTGGGGCTATGAAGCTGGTGTTACCCTCATAACAAAGAAAGTATCATGAAGAATTAGATGCCTAAGAGAAGGTGTTGTCATTTCTGTGCAGCTATGTGGATTTCCATATAATATCACACCAGTCCACAGTACTCATTTTACTTTTGTCTCTGTTCAGTAACTCAGAGAGTTTAATAGTAGAAAAGTGTTTTCTTTAGGAATTTTTTTTTCCTCCCATGTAAACTGTCCACAAGTGGTGAAGTTGTCTGTAACCTCATTTGAAATGTGTAATTTATCTAGGATGATATGCTGGTGCACAATTTTTCTGTGTATGACTGTGAAAAATTGCCGACTGAGCTGCTGGCAGACAGAATATCAAACCCTGCTCAAGCTGCATGTATAGAAGAGTTTAAGAAGGTAATTGACACTTTGTGCCTCTATTTGCCAAAGAAAGAGATAATGACATTCTCCAAGAAGATTAGGATCTAACCAAACATTGTGCTCTAAATATAGAGCACAAAGCCAGGTGATGTTTGTGAAAATGCTGCTGGGCTGCAGGGGAGGGGGCTGACGTACTGCAATTTTGCACCGTATATTTTTTAGGTACACAGATTTAATTTAGAGATTATGGTTTGAAAACGTAATTTACAGTATGTGTGTTTTTGGCTGATAAGAAATTGATTTCGTGACCTTGGTGCACACTAATTGAAATATCTGGCACTGTGTTTTGCTGGGGTTAAGGGAAGCCATATATGCCTGGAACCGCATTATTCTTTCACCTTGAACCGTGCACTTAATCACAACCATAATCACTGGCAGGAAGGAAGCTGCTGTTTAGCCGTGGTACAAAGAAGCTGAATAATCTCTGCTCATTGTCTCCCGGGTAGGTTGTTGTGGGGTTGCTCAGGGCTCGGTTGGAGTCTGGCAGTAACTTCAGCATGGGAACACCTGAAGGAGCGTGCGGAGGCTGCTGAGGCCGGAGCTCTGCTGCAGCCTCACTGATGGTCCTGGCTGCGAGCGGCCGGGCTGGGTCGGCGCGGGGCAGGCGGCTCCGCTCCTGCTGTGGCAGCAGCCGGCAGGAGAAGGCAGCGCGTGGGCTCCTCCTCGTCAGTCCGCAGGGCCGGTTGTAGCACTTGAAGATGGCAGCTGTGCCCCAAAGGATTCCCCGGTGGGTTTTTGGTGTAGTATGTCTGTATTACTTAGCTGAGTTTCTGTCTTAGCTTAGATTTGTACAACTGTGACAGGCTAAAGTTGTCTATAAACCAGTGTGGCAGGGAGTCCCATTATTTTGCTTATTGCTTAATGTTACACATTTGTTAGGTTGGCACCGGATCGTGTTTTTCAGAAAGGAAAATGAAAGCTCCTGAAAAGCCTTGACAATAAACGGTTATTTGTTCAAAAACAGCCAAGTCCAATCTTTGTTTATGTTAGTAGGCTTCATGTAATGCTGTTGCAATAAAGAAAAATAGCTCTTCAGGATATGCATTGGCTTTTATGTTTTATTTGTAATGAGAGCTATACACATAGGCAGCAATCTACATAAGTTACATTGAGGGAGAACATAAGCATACGCGGTGACTTGCATGTTTATATATTTAATATTTATTTGCTGCAAAGTGTGTGGATCTCAGTTTTAAAGAACATGAAATTAGACTGAGGTATTGCAGTCTTCATTCCCAGAAAGTTGCCAAAGGAAGACCAAGGGAAAAGGGGAATTCATCACACACCAGGAGGCCGGAGAACAGCTGAAAGGCACCGTGGGCACTTGCCCTATCTAGTCTTTCTGGAGTCCAGGTTAGGTGAGGGTCCAGCTACATGCTCGGAAGGATTTTGTGCTGTGATCCCCACAGAATAGCATTGTCTGGGCATCCCCAGGCTCCAGCACATCCCCGGGTCCTGGTGCAGCCGTCGGTTGCAGCTGGCAGTTGGGAATCAGTGCTGCAGTGATCTGTGCGTCACTTAAAACTCATCACCACGGATCTCTTTAAAACAGAAGACACTAAACAAACACCAGAAAAAATCTTCAATATAAGCCAGCTATCAAGTACATTGACATGAACTGAAAGAGAACTCAGCTAAGCTCTGTGGGCCTAAATACCTGCTGGAGGTATGTATTTTCAGCGACTTGAACCTTGCATTAGTTCTCTGTGGTAAGGGAAAAGGAGTAGGCGGAAAGTCAGATTGCTGTGAAGGCTTTTCCTTACTTTTTTGTCCTGAATAAATCATTTTGCTGGGTTGCATTGATCTGGAGGAAGCTCTGCCTTTTCAAATCAGCCCATAAGAAGTTTAGAAGGGAGATCAATGGCAGCTGGAGCTATTCAGGCCCTTTGCACCTATCCAAAACATTACATTATTTAGATCTCTGATGGAGCATGCAGCAATTCATAAATATGACCCACTGTGCAATATAATAATGTCAATTTTTCTGTCCCATTGTGTAAGGGATACCTGGTGCATACAGAAGGAATTTCATCTCCTTAACAACCGCAGAGAAAATAGGAAAGGCAGATAGCCTTCAAATGTATATTGGCTTGAAAGTGGAGTTGGGGAGAAGTTTCTAAAACTTAACGCAGCTTTTCATCTGGGCTAATCAAAATAGAAATGACACTGTGTAGCAGTTGTAGGCAATGCAGAGCTCTGATTTGGTTCCTTTTTTAGGGGTTGTCATGCAAGTCGTGGTACAGTGATTCCACAAAACTTCCATCATATGCAGCTCCGTGATTAAAATCTAGGAACTTCTTAGTAAAGCTTCCTTGAGAAAATGAGGTCACTGTCTCTTTTTAAGCATGTGTCACACAGTATCATTGCTCTGTCATGAAAAGCTAAGATACTCAGGCCTAGGTATGTCAGGATACAACAGCAGGCTAGAGAAATGTTGAGTTGAGTTTGTATCACTTTGCACGTGAGGTCTGAGGCTTAGTAGGATGTCAAAGGAGAGTCTGAGATAATATTTACACAGCTGTGGGCTGCAAAGAAAAGAATTGTTAACTGAACTTTTTGTATATCTCTTGAATAAATAGGTAGCATGCTAATACCACCAAATGCTGCTTGTGGAGGTGAGGGATGTGCTAAAAGGCCTCTGGACTATATTCATGGTTCTCAGATAAAGTCATTGCCGCTTTTGTAAGCTGTAAAATGCTCTAGAATTATTACTCAAGATTTGGGCTTCACCTAATCAATGTTTGGAAAATTGCAACCTCAGGATGCCTCTTTACCCCCAAGGAATGCCATACAGACAGTAGCATTCAATTTTAAGCTTCGTGTTCAAACTAGTAACAGCTCTTTGCTGCAATATGGACATCTGGTTTTGAGTGCTGCAAAAGGAATCAAAGGTCAGGGCTACTGCTTTCCGTGGAAATGTGGTAAATATAGCGCTTTTGCTATACCTGGCTGCCTCTGTTTTCCTCTTAGTAAACAATGTTAAGAGCACTGATGAGCATGATAATATTAGTGCCACGTTTCCTGCAGAAGGGGTGATGCTGATGACTTTCCTGCCAGGGGGTTGACTTGCAGTGGACTGTTGCAAGCCCCAACAGCTGTAGGACACATAGTGGCAGTCGGGGGCGGATTTTCTGAAGTCCTGGTTGGGCACTTTGAACTATCTGGCTCTATCCTAGGTGCCTAAAGGAGGGCTGAGTTGTTTCAAAAGAATAGTCTCAGTTGTGGGTGCTGAGCCATTGAAAATCTGTCCCTGAAGTGCTTTTTTCTTTTTGTTCTGTCATCTGTCGGCAGTTTTGGCTTTTGATTGATTTATTTCTTTATACTGCAAAGACCCTTTAATCAGGGAGGGGAACTGAGTGAATGAGTTTGAGCTGCTGGTGGTAACAGCTCTTGCCGTTGGAGATTCGGTAATTAAATAAGTAGATAATATCCGCCTTATTGAGGAGATTTAGAAAATCATAAGGACTTTGCATTATTACAGTGTTTAGCATCAGCAAATGGAGGAAAAAAAACATAATGGCAATTTTCATTATCTGCAATGCATGTGGAGGGCTTTTTTTTTTTTTTTTTCCCTTTGAACAGCCAAATACTAAACAATTCCTAAATCCCTCCTTGTTACTTATGTTTTCTTTTTGGTGGTTAAAATATAAAGCCCCATAAAGCAGAAACTGGAGAGTTGCTATTAAAATACTTGCTGACAGTTCCATTCAAAACACCCTTTCAAATAGTGCTATCACATCATCATTCATTTGCTATTCTGATATAGCAGCTTTCACAAGAAGCACCTTCCTTCTGGGTTAGGACCCATCTCTTTTCATTGGAAAATTCCTCCTTTGGACGCTCTGTTGAATCTCTGCGGTAAGCACAGCTTTCCTCATGTTGCACCGTTGCTGATACAGAACGCAGGTAAAACTCAGGAGAAAGGGTAGCTGGCTCCTGGGGGGGGAAATGAGAGAGGGTACGAGGCACGAGGAGGCAGCTCTCGGCGTTCCGCTCTCCTGCCTTGAGCGGGACCACCGGGTGCAATTCCCTGGGCAGGCAGCATGGCAAGGCAGGGTTGTGGCTCCATGTGGGGACCCCACGTCCCTCTGTAACTAACAAGCGCTTCCCAGTCGTGCCCATCGCACCCCACAGGCACCCCGGGGATGTGACCCTGGGCTGGGGTAAAGCAGCCCAGCTCCCGCGGGCGCTGCGGAGCTCCCAGCCACCGAAGGGGAGCCCAGGTATGTCCTGGGCGCGGAGCGGGCCCGGCGCCGCAGCGTGAATTTTGCTCTCTGAGCATTAACTTAGAATTATTTACAGTCACTTTAACAGGACAACAGCTGCTCTTTACCTAGTGACGAGCCAGCCGCACTGAAAGAATTTGGATCTGAATTGCAGATGGATGGTGTTTGGATTTCAATTTGATTCAAGTAGCTGGACTGCGCGGTTCTGTACTGTAAGCTCTCAAAGTCAGAGCTTGAGAGAAAAATCATTAATTTGGAAGCTGATACTCCGAAAGACTTTTATGAAGCAATATATTTTCATAGCAGACACAGATCAATTTAAAAGTAGTAATCAAGGGCCATGTGCTACGTGTTCACAGATTGAAATGTAGAGACTCAGCCAGAGCCAGACACTTAACATTCTAGGCATTCAAACTAGCACTGAGGATATTGCTTCTATGGAAAATAGTATAGTACAGAATTAAAGTATTGTGAGTCTGTCAGATAATCACAATTCTGTGCAGATTTAAAGACACTGCCAGCTTGCTGCCATAAACCAGTTCAACATAACTTTTCATGGCAAACACAATTTTAACTTCTGAACAAAAAAAAATGATGGAAGGAAAAGTTTCTACAAATAGTCCACAGAAAACAGATCCTCAATTCTTGTATCATAAGCGAAATTATAATTCAGTCAAACTCATTGAATAACTTTTTATCAACATTGATAGGCCTTTTTAACGTCAAATTAGCTATACCAGGTCTCTCCAAATGCAAAGCAGGCCCAAGGATTTTACTCTCACCAGCCTTAAAAAATTGATGAGGTGGAATACTCTCCTGCAAAATAATGCATCCAAACAGTAGTGTTCTATCCCATTCAAATAGTAACCTTGTATAAAACCAAAATTTATGTTGAATACCTCAGTACTTTTGAACTCAGTTGTCTTCAATGGTACTTGGGAAAAAAAAAAAAAAGGAAGTTTCCAAAAATTTTGTTGTAAATAAGCTCATTGAAACAGTTACATTGTAAACTTACATATACAGAAAAGTCTAAATGGAAGGGCAGTTTTCAATGGCTCCAGTAATAAAAAATGTGACCTTGAATTTGTATTTCCAGGGTCCCCAAGGTCAAGCAAATTCAAGCTGTAAAGGTGTAGGAAGTCAGGTTTCAATAGCTTCAGGTGTTGTGGAATTATTTGTTCAGGCTGCAGTTATTGGGAAACATTTTTTATGAGAGACGTTCATAATGGTTTCACTTGGTTTCATTTTGGGGGATATGGTGAGCCTGGTAGTTATCTTAAGAGGCAGAATTGTATTTTTACTGAAGAGTCTGGTTAGATCTACAGTCTATTTAGATTTTCCTACTCTCTGACTATAAAGTTGTAGAGAGAGACTCCTATACTTCCTCTTGATAAATATATACAAATATATAGACCATATTCTCTACCTTTAAAAGAAATTGAAACTATCAACATTCCTTACATTTATATCCTCAAAATTCATAAAATTTAGATCGATATCCAATTCATCATACAAATGTGTTCCATAAATGGATAATAAAGAAATAAAATTTTGCTGTAGTTAAGCACCCAGCACAAAGCCTCACTAAAACAGATTAGGACAATGAAATACTTCCACCATTTTTTCCATAGCTCGCAGAGCACAGTGCTTGAAAATTTCTTCTTTTTGAATTTGTAATGTGGGCTCTATTTAGGTTGCAAATAGCTAGGGAATTTATTTTTTTTTAATGTTTCTTAGCAGATTCAGTTCCTGGGACTGAGTTACTTGTAGCCACTGAAGTTCCTGAAAGAGCTTATTACCTGTGAGGCTGTTTTTACTGCCTGTATTGTCTTCATGTTAATAGTGTACGTAAAACAAAAGAAAATGGCAAGATTCCTACTGCTGATTTCTCCTCAACAGAGTGACATAATATAGTGATGTGAAGACAGATGTCTTTCTATTACATTGCTGTGTGCTGCTTTATAGCGTGTGACTGGGCAAAATCTTAGAAAATTCCAAACATTAAAATTATCGAGACTAGAAAACGAAACTGAAGCCTTTTCCAGGATCCTCTTTGCAAGATGTTACAATTAAAGATGTCCTAGCTGTTTTTGTTGTTACTTCACTGCCTCAGCCTTTAATAGACAAAATGAAAAGTGCTTTTGGCTGGTCTGCCAGTGGGCTCCCCTTATCATCAGCTGGGGCATAAAACCCTCCCTTGCATATTCGCATAGGGAAACCTGGTCACTGACTCTGCAGTCCCATCCTCTCTGCTTTCCTTCTGTATAATATCTCTGTCCTGAATGGTGTTAACAACAGCTAGTAATTTAGTGTCATCTGTGAATTTAATTCACAGGCTGTTCATCTCTTTTTCCAGAGCATTAATAAATATGTAAAATAAAGCTGGGCTTAGCACCAATTCCTGTGGCAACCCAACTGGATACCTCTTCACAGCTCAGCACAGCGCTGTTTGTCATGACTCATTATCCTTTGTTTACATTCCTTCAGCCAGTTTTCAATCCACATGACAGCAGTCTTATCCAAGACATTATAAATTATTTTTCTAATAAGATTTTGTGAGCCACTGTATCAAATGCTATACTAAAGCTCAGCTGTATTGCAGCTACTCTTTTCCTTCCATCCACTCACCCAGAAAGTATTGAAGAAGCAATTACATTTGTCTGGCATGATCTGCTCTTTGAAAAAACAAACTATTTATTGGTCATGGTTCCCCTGTTGTTCCAGATGATTTTTATGCTCATAATATTTATTCCATTATTTTAGAGAAGATTGATAACAGTCATACCAGGACATAACTGCAGGTTCACTCTCCCTCTCTTCCCCCTTTTTTTCTGAAGACTTCCAGCAATTGCTGAGATGCACGCCTGGGATTTTAAGGCAAGAGGGGCAATATATTCCAATTACGTACTCTTCAGCAAGAGGGAGTAACACATGAAGACACTGAGAGAGCATGTAAGGAGACATGGTACTGTCATTAATCTAGGCAGCAAAGTCAGCGAGGAGGGGCAGAAAGGCTTGACTTTTTAGCAGGAGGGAACGGAGGTTTGTTATGTTGATCTAAGAGGCTGAACATGAGAAGAAAGGAACTTGGAAGTGAAAGATAGCCTCGAGACCGTGAGTTTGGATGATGGGGAGGATCACGGAGCTGTCAGCTCTAGGGGAGAATCCGTGATTTGTCATGCACACAGTGATTTCTTTGTCGGCTGCTGTTCCCAGCAAGAGCTATGCCTCTTTTTCCTCATAACGCTGGTGCTACTGCTTACTTGAGGGCATGTCACTCGGGGCCTTGGAGAACAAGTCTAAAAAATCCTGTTTCTCCTTATGGATTCCGACATAGGATTTTTTCCTTTTTTTGTGCACTGTGCATTTCATATCCACAGTTCATCTCGTTTTGCTCCATCTGGGCCCTGAGGAACACTGGGGAAAGGAGTTTTTGCTCTCACGGTGCCATGTTTGTCCCTGTTTCAAAACTGAAATGCAGGGGCTTTACCGGGAGCTGTTCTTGCCTGAGAACTGCAGGATCACACTGTGGATCAAATCCTCTTTGTGGAGGGATTACATTTCCTGCCAAATGTGTGACATGGTTCAGTTTGAAGTACATAGAGAACTAATCTGTGACAAGACAGACATTTAGCAATGGCTTAGTATCCAGGACTGTCACAGGAGACAGCTCTCAACATCTGATCAAGCAAGAGTCTACATGGGCCTTGGGATCTACCCCCAAAAAACAATTTCTAGGAATGGTATCTAATGACACGTTGGTGCAAATTTATATATACTGCTGTGGTGTGGATTCGTAGTGTGAAATTACACTGGGAGATGACACCTGAGTAGTCATTTTTTAAAAAAAGTTAGTTTCCTTTCTACCAGGTCTTGTCACTGCTGTCCAAATCTTCACCGTTCTCCTGTGCAAGCCTCTTCTTAATCTTCAAAATATACTCATCAAAGGGATAACAAGTTTCATTTTTGTGCATCCCGAAGGATTTCTTTGTGAAAACAATGCTACTGAAAATAATGATGGCAAACTTTTAAGGAATGTGTGCACGCTTTGTACAGATTACAAAAACCTCAGTCCAGCTCCTGGAAGAGAACAACATAAACAGGTGAGGGAGATCCCTGTCCTAGCAGCACCCGCAGCAAAGGCACACGGCGTCCTTCCCGTGCCGAAGATGGGCCGAGGGGGGAACGCCGTCACTTCCACACGGGAATCTGGCTACCGGTGCAATTACTGCCCTGCTTGGACTAGTTGCTTGGGAAACTGTAGGCAATAGTGCGATGTCGGCTTTGTCTTTGTGACATTAAAAAAGAAATGCTCAAACAGACATAAACATGCTCATGAGAGCATGTTTTAAAACAGATACAGCAATCTCAAATATGGCACCACATTCCTGCTCTGGAATTAAGAAATTTTTAAAGCCAGCCAACCTGGGATATATCAGCATGGCTATAATCCCAGGATCCAGCCCATACTTTAAGATTTCACAGATTGGAATAATGCTTTCATGAATAAAATAATGCAGGATAAAGCCTTGTTTATGATTCCTTTTCTCAGCAGATTAGCTCTGTACATCTTGTAACACAGGTTGGCTCTGTGGAATATCAAGCATTGCAAGAGACCTGTTGGAAAATAAATTACATTATCCAGCCAAAGCAATATCAGAAATGTCCCAGAGTCTACACTATCTTAATGTTGATTTAAAATCATATATTCTTATTATCTTTTTATGCCTAGTAAAGCAATGTGATGGAGCCTTTCTTTTGCCAAGGCTGTATTATCCCATTTCTCTGCATTAGGTAAACTGGAATGTGTCTGCTTTACAGATGGGTAAACTTAGCATAAAGAGAGGGAAGCCATTGTTTTTAGTCAAGAATGCCTAAGTGTAAGCAGTTCTATCTATATTGGCCATCCATAGTGGTAGTGGCTCTGAAAATGAGTCTTTTTCCATTCATTTCTATGACAAATGATTTTATTTTAAACAATTTATGGATAAAATACATTAGCCATCCCTAGGGCAGGAACCTGAAATCAAGACTCCCACGTGAAGACACTACCTGCTTGGTTACAGATGTGCTTATGGGCTCAGGGCAATTGAATTGCTCTTTCCAGGTGCAGGAGGGATGGGATGAGTTTCTGCCTTTGGACTGACGAGGACATGGATATTTCCTCCTCCTCTTCCCCCTTCTCTCCTACCTGTGTTTGAATAGCTGTGGCTGTAGCTGCAGTAGGTGCCGAGCTGCTTCCCATGCGCTGGGCATGCGATGTTTACCGTTCCCTGTCAAATTTAGGTCTCAGTAAGAAATATGGACTGATCCCCGGCAGGCCTGAGGCTTTCCCGGGCACACGCAGGGGCAAAGCACAGGCATTTGTCAGAGTTCCACGTCTGGTGGCAGGATCCTTTTGTGACACTGGGACTAAGAAAATGGCTACAGAGCAAGGAATTAAACGAATATTCCCATCACTAGGCCATCCTTTCTAGCCTGCATTTCAATAAATGTTGTATAAATTATAGTACGGTATAAATTATAGGTGTATAAATTACAACCTGTATCCTGGAATATTGGGCCTGCCTGGGGTTTTAACCTGGATATTATGGCACAGCTAACATACTGTTTCCATCATTTTAATAATGTTTATAGAGGAGGTGATTGTTGCAGTTAATGCTGCTCTCATTTTTCTTTCCACGTGTGATTGGCCATGATGACAGTTGTGTTGTTTCATTTTGAGTATTTAAGGCCATTAGGAAACAGTTTCAGGCAATTATCTAGTATAGATATTTTCAGAAAGGCCTAAAGTGTATAGAGAGGCACCCCTTTTATAGTGCCTATTTCTAAATAAATATAGAACATGTTCCATATTAATCTATGGAAAATCTATGGACAAGATCACCAGCTGGGATAAAACACTACCGCTTAATTTAGTTAGATGCATTTATGCTCTTATTTTCCAGATGGAGATCAAGCCCAACATCTTACAATTGCAAAGATTTCAAAGATGCAGAACATTTCTGAGATCATTGAAATATATATTTTGCATTTCAAAGATAAAATACAGAAACCAATATGTCATCAAACCATTTAATTTTCTTCCAAGTTTGAGAGCAAATTGACAAGAGATCAGCAATTGGCAGGAGAACAAATGAAACATATTGAAAGAGCCAATTTGCTAGTATCGAGGGAGGCAGATGTGTCAGTTTTACATCTGCTGAAGCAAAGTCCTTAGTGTTTTTCCCCCCCTCCTTTTAAAACATATTTCATTACCTAAAGGTTTAATTATTAGATAATTGAATAATCCTTTATAAATGACCAGGAAGCATTCCGCTCATTGAAGAGCTCCTTTCATCACTGTGCTGTGATTGTGGCAATTGCAGTTCATTTGTGAAAGTTCCTAATTTTTCCCAGTTCTTGTCACACCTGACACACACCAGATTTCAATTGCCATTGAATAGTTTCCTGGGCCCCAGTACTCCATATGCCAATTGGCTACCTCTTTCTTGAACCAGTTATAAACAGGGAAGAGAGGGGAAAGTGGCTTAAGGTTTCTGCTGGCAGCTTCTTCCAGATATGAGGCAGACAGACATCGTGCTAATAAGCAGCAGAAGGAGGAGAGAAGGTAAAAAATGGCCACCAAGGATGAATGTTTTCATATTTTAAACAAAGCTATTAAGGGGGGGACCGTTCTGTATTTGCTTTCTTCATGAAACAAGTAAGTAGACAGGAGCTGAATCTGTCAATAGGTGTTAGTCAGAATTGCAAGTTGAAAGTGTTGCAGCAGCTGTTGTTTGAGTGAACACACACAGATAACAAAATGAGTAATTCTCTGCCCTTGACCTCCTGGTTACTATTTGCTAGTTTCTGGTCTCTTTCTTGCTAGCTTATAATGTGTCAGAGTCTTGCAAGGAGAACTTGAAAAATGCAACCAAAAGTAAAGTGGCACAATTGTATAGTTCTCTTTTATTAACTTTCCAGAGGTCTGTTATGTGTTATAGCCAGGGTGTGTAAGTAAATGAGAAGGCCAATGAATTTTACGTGAGAAGTCATGTAGTAGCTCTGGATTTGGAGGAGCTCTGTTGTCAGGTCCTGTACATCTGAGCAGGATTTTATGCATGTGTGTGTGCACACATTTGTCACTTTCCCTTAGTTAAAAGGAATAGACTTTCTCTGTTGCTGACTTTTCTTTGTATTTGCCCTTAAGTAAGGTTCAGTTGTTGGTGTTGTCATGTAATTTCAGGGGATAAAACTTTTAAGAAAAAATTGTAAAAATATTTCACATACTAAAGGTATTTCTAAAGCTCTAAGACCTGTAACCTTGAGGTGCCCACTGATGGTTTAAAAATAAGTAATTCTACTTAAATTAAGATAGATTAGAAAACACACACAACTTATAATTTCCCCTTTCTTTTACGTTTTGGGGAAGTGTTCTTGTGCAGGGTTTGCTCTGCTGTGCAGGAAGGTGATTCCACACTATGTACTGCAGGGTGGGTGTCTCCTAACTGGGCTGGGAAGCTTCCCCTCTGCTTGTCCAGACCATCACCAGGCCATGGGAACTGCAGCTCAGGCCTTAGAAACCAGTGAGCAGAACATGTGTAGCTCCTCTTGAGTCTCAAAAGGATGTTCAAAATTAAATTTCCTAAATCTAGGTTGAGTTACCCTCTTAGCTCTGTCTCTTAACAGGACACAAGGTGGCTTTCTAAACTTCACAATGCATTCTTGCACCATCCTTCTCTCAACAGAAAAACACTTCTGGAGTCCTGAAAAGAGGCTTCAGTCTGTTTCATTTCTTAGGATTCACTGTTTGGTTTACAGTGACACTTGGAAGACCCAAATAAGATCAATGTGCCAAGCGCTATACAAGCACGTTTGACCTTTAGGAGTTAGGGTTGGTTTGTTTAAATCAAAATAGACAAGGCAGAAGGAATGCCTTTATAGATGGGAACTGAAACAGAGGTAGGCTAAACGATTGTTAGAACTCCCTTGGCAGTCAGCAGCAAAATCGGTGAGTGAACGTAAAGCCGGTGGCTCTTGCAGGGGTGTTGCCCGGCCATCAGCTGGGGATTTGGCAGATGGTGGAGAACAGATGGAGCAGGAAAACCAGGAATGGAGACTCCTATATGAAGTAAGGAGCAGGGTCTGCCTGGAGGGTATGGAGCTGGGGAAAAAGGGGGCACTTGCCCCCCTCTTGTGTGTGGGAATTAGCAGTGGAGAGGGCTCCTTGTGGCAGGAGCATTGGATGCATGTCTACCTGCCTACTGGCTTTCTGGATGTATATCATATGTGCAGCATTATAGGAGTCACCAGCCAGGAGCCTGGGTTTGCCTGCACCATTTATACTTGTCTATTTTACCTCTTGTTATTGGGGTAACCCTCTTGCCTGCAGCAACCCAGGTGGACGCTTCGTGCTGGGCTGCTGCTCTCCAATTGTGCTGTTCCTGTTGTCATGCCCATTGTCCCCTACTAGAAATCAGAGGCACAGAGCTGCAGAGATCATTAGGTGTGAGTGTTCTTGTTGTGCAGTCCACTGGAGAGTCCATAGCCCTTCCTCGTGCTTAGTATAGACGGGAAGAATTCAGTAGCAGCTGGCAAATGTTGAATTATTAAATTGTCTTCAGCACTTCATATAATCATTGCCTGAGTGACGGTATGGCCAGATAAGCCCAGTGTCGACAAGCAAACGTGCCCACCTTTGGGGTTTGGTTAACACGCTTGCTGTTTTGGAATTCAAGAAAAGTCCACTCTGTCAGGAAGGATTTAAACAGAAAATTAAATGAGTTTGCATATTGCTCTGCATGACAGGTTTTTGTTAGCCTTCAAGGCTAACAAAATGTATGATCAAACCAAGCATGTAGAAGTAAGGTACATATTTCTGAGTGCTGTAATAGTTGTCGTTATTGTGGAGAAGCCTTAAATAAAGGCAGTTACTTAAAAATGTTACTTAATCTGCTAAATATTTCATGGCTTAATAATACTGTATGTGGAGGCAGAACAGGTATGGTTGACATCACTTTTAGGTGGCTGCTTGATTTGCTTTCCATTCAGAGGGAACTGACTTTCTGGTGATCTTTCCTGCAGGGAAACAAATGTAGGAAAGATGACTCTGCAATTATGTCTCAACTAGAAATAATTGTAGCAGAAGCTCTGTTTACTTTTCCCATCTTCTGATAAAGCGCAGTTAGTGCACTGCTTGCTTTTCATTGTGAGATGTTTCTAGACAGTGTTGTTAAGGAACATAAGCTGCCACTGCAGCCATTCTTTAAATATGCAGTTGAAACAGCGCCACTATGATGACAGAAAACATCAAAGCAACAAAACACACAATTTTATCTGAGAGTAACAATATCTCAGCTAATAAAATGGCTGTCATCACTGCCCATTGTATAGATAAGGAAGCTGGGGACATCTGGATGCCCTTTGTTGGCACGCCAAGTCCCCATTATCCTATGACAGAGCCCTTCTGGGCTGTGATTAATGTAACTTGTTTTTTGCTTTTTTTTTTTTTTTTAGGGGGGGGTGGAATGGAGAAGCCCTTAAATAAGGGAATTTCATGGACATAACTCACAAGATGTTTAGTAAAAATAAACAAATAAGTAGAGCTAGGAAAACATGGCCTTATTTAATCTGCCTGGGATGTCCTTGCCACATTCATTTATTTGCATTGTATGTTGGATGTAAACAACTCTAACTCTGGAGTTCTTGTATTGACCTCTTCTGGCACCCAGATCAAACTACTGTCTGCAATTAAAAATAAGACTATCAATACTTCAGTGTCTTGCTAGTCGGGTATGTTTAAACTTAAGATAACACAACACTGCGGCCTGTGGCTAAAACAGAAACCAAATGAAGTTCTGGAGAAACTCATTACTCCACAAGAAGGCCATCGTTATCTTGCTGTTTAGCCTAGAAGATGACTTGCTCTGAACAATGTTTTTTGTTCTTTTTTGAGACTTGCAGGGCATCTGTTTTTTCAGTGTAGATAATGTAAATGTCATGAGGAAAGGGGAGCTAAGACAGTTTATTCAGATTCCTGGATGGATTTGAGGACTAGCAGAGCCTTCCTCTGAACAATGGTCAATCCCAGTAAGATATATTAACCTTTAAAGAGCATGAGGTTACCAATTCATGATGCTGTGTGCTGCACGGCCATCCCCAAGGTGCTTTTCCCCTGGCTCCAGCTGTGCCCCATCCATGGTGTTTCAGTAGTCTCTGGAGGAGATCCTCATGGTTGACTTTACAGTGCTTGATTTGGAGCCGAGGCAGCTGCAGTAAGAATTTAAGTTCTAACCAGTGTTTTGTGTGTAACAGCTTGCCCACTTGAAAATGTATCCTTCAAAGGCTCTTTTTCTCTAGTATGTATTTATACTTGGAATGTAAACATACCCCCCCCCTTCAAAAAACAGTCTTGTGTTTCCAGTAATGCTAATTATAATATGAAGATGGCGACAAACCTGAGCAAAGAAAATCTTCCCCAACAAACTATTCTGATTTACAGACTCATCTGGAACTTTCAGAGCAAAACTAAGGATATCCTATAGAACTGCCTGTGCTGGTACATCCAGAGCCAGGAGAGGAGGACAAAAGGCAATGACATTTTTTAATGAACAAAACATTTGATATGTGATGCAATAGCTTCCCTCCTTTAAAATTAAAAGAACAGAATCTTGACTGTTGTTTTTGCGAAGACAATTTATTCTCCAACACTTTCAAAACAGAAGCTTGTGGTATTCTTCCATGTATCCAGTAAACTGCCCAATTTTCAGGGGTGCTTAACATCCTGTTGAAAGCTACCCAGTACTTCTGAAAGTTCAGTCAATTTGATAATCAAGGCACTTCTTTTAGTGTCTGCTAAGGTGACCCTGTGCAATGCTGGACGAGGCAAGGGAGTAGCAGGTAGCATCGTGCTATGACTGGGCTAATCACAGCTGAACTTAAACAGCTAATTCACCTGGCTACTGAAGAGGGCTAGGCAGTGTTCCTGCTTCCCACACGACCTGCCTTTGAGCTCTGCACAGACCTATCTCCAGTTGCCAAAGGATACACAGCCTTTATATAGTTTATCTACACCCTACCACCTGTCAGCATTGGGGCAGCTTGTATTATGGGTAAACTTAAGAGTTTTCAGTTCTGACTTGTGCCAGATTTCAGCATCATTCCCTATTATAAGTATTGCATCTCTCCAACCAGGAGATTTTTTTTGAATTGGAAGCCACTTATACTTTTGCTGACTGTAAAAGCAGAATGTTTCATCTCTTTGGGCTAAGAAAGTCCTTAGTCCCTGCATCTCAGAGTAAACATCCTCAGTAAAAAAGACAAGCTTATGCGGACATGAGCAGAGTATTTGAAAGTAGTATACAATAACTATTAGCAAACAGAGCTGTTGGTGTAGGCAGCAAAGCAGAGTGACTTTAACATGAAGTGAGTCATCCTCACATTCAGAATTCAGTGAGGGCCTGAGTGGCTTCACTAATTCTGTCATTTGGGACTAAAGTTTTCTGGATTGTGTGCCTTAAGAAGAAAGGTCCAAAAAGAGCTAACAGGGCCATTTGGTATGAGGAGAATGCAGGCTCATCTCTTCACAGCTGTAAGGCTCAGGACAGAAGGA
>VZSV01000084.1:204206-246171 GCA_013398735.1 Nothocercus julius | reverse complement strand
TGAAAATACAGTGGTTGAAATGTAGAGTGCCATTGCACAACCTATTTGTTTATAGACAAATGCCATCAAAACCTCCCAAGTATGGTTTATCATTGTGCATGTGAGTCTGTTGCAAACTCTGGGTGTGTGCACATGTCTGACTTTCCCCTTTTTGGAAGTGATGAGGCTGGACCCCAATACCTCTTGAGATAGTAACTGTGGGGAAATGTCAGCTCCCCCTTGCTGCAATCAAGCTGTTAACTCTTGAGCTGAGGGACAGCATTATTTCATTAGATTATTGGTTGAAGTTGGGAAGAGGTGGCAATGAAACATGCAGATAGAGGTAAAACAGGAGAGCAGAAGGGGAGAGAACAAAAAGAAAGAAATGGAGAATAAAAAAAGAAATGCAGAGGCATGATAGTTCTGACAGTAATATTTTTCTACTGTTATGAATGTGAGATACTAAAATCTATTTACAGTGGAAAAGACAAGTTTTATCCTTAGACTTCACATTTTATTGAACATTCTGCTGAAGATAAAAAGGTGAAATACAAACCTACTTTTTTTGCTCCAATCAACAGAGTTGAAACATAAAAATGGCCATCTCTAAAATGAAAGTGACATCTCTAAAATGAAATGACATGAATGTCATTCTGCCACTCTGCCATTTCCTGGAACAGGCTATTAGTGGTCTTCAGGTTTTTCCCAGCTTCTTCTGAGAGTACTGGGAAAGGGCCCATTCTCCATCACATCCTTTTCTGTGATGAGGACAATGTTACAGCAGATAGGATATAACAACTCTGCTAGACTTGGTGTGCCATTCTTAGGGTTTTTAATTTCTACTTTGTGTATGCTGCTGCCTCTCACGGTATGCAGACACTGGGAGGGAACATCTAGTCCTTTGCAATTGGACTTTTCAATCACTTGCAAGCTACTAATAAGCAGACAGTATAATGTAGATATCAAGCTGTCTTGACTGACTGGAGAAGAATCAAAGCGATGTAGGTAAAAATCCCGTAATTGGCAAGACTGAATATAATAACTGTTCTCAGTACTTTTATATTAATTGGAATTTCCTTGCCCACTGCAGTAAACGAGAAATGACAAAGCACAGAAATAAAAGGTTATGAATCTATTTTCACACTAGCCCGAGTGGTGTTGGTGATACTATTTTCTGATCAGAACTATTATAAAAGCTTCAAAGTCCAGCTCCAGGATTTGTTTTGATTACTTTACTAAGGGGCCAGTTTCTGGCAGAGCTATTGCAAATGCTCTTCTGTTTAAATAGCTGCTATCCTTCGACCTTTTCTCAGGAATCTTCTCTGCCATGCAAGCTTGGGTAGCCCTGTCCTACTGCCCTTGGACATAGAGGAGGATGGTTTAAGATACCAGCCCCGAAGTTCAAGTCAAATTGGTTGCTGAAAGCACTGACAAGCTGTTGTCCATGTGTGGTCCGGCTACTGCATATTCATTTAAAAAGGAATAACTGACAAAAAATAAACAAAGAAAACTGCAGTTACGGCACATTGTTTCAAAGCAGGAACTTAAAAGGAACATTCTTGTAACTGCCACAAATTGTTGACTGTCCTGGAAAGTCTCATTGATTTTAAAATGATTTAAAAGGGGTACGAAGCTGATTAGTACCACGCAAGATCAGGCTTATTGCTTTTTATGCTTTTATCAACCAGGAGATTTTTCTCTAGGAAACAGTAAATTAGAGAGGCGTGATATGGATTCATTCCATATGGACAACTCAACTGCAGAAAGCCTATTTGCATAAACCCAACAGGGTGTCTCTCTCAGACTTTAAATAGCCATCTTGTTGCCAGAGATGTGACTTGGTACTTGAGTTTCTGCTGCTGTTTGGATAATCTTACTTATTAAAATCTCCATTACACTTAATATGTGACAGAATTTCAAAAAAGCAGGGTAATTTGTATGAATGCCCAATAATGACAAATAAATGATTTATCAAACTAGGTTCATGAGAAGCAAATTATCATAATAATTTTGAAATACTTGCGGCAGTAAATCACATGGTAACCTCATACCTAGCAATGATAATCTGGAATGTATTGAAATATTTATATATTTAAGTCATTGTAAATTTTAGTAAAGCTTGTTGTCACTTACTGGTGTTGTAGTGCTATGCTACATACTGAATATCACGTTGAGACCGTATATGCCCTTCTCAGTGTAGCTGACAAGGCCAAAGAAATCTCTGGCGCAAGGCTGATGTGTGTTCCTGTTATGCAAACTGCTATTGTCGTGTTTTTCACCCTTGGTGCTTCAATTCGATCAAAGTTTGACCGTGTTGCATTGACTCATACAACAGGACACCGAGAGGCACCTACTTCTTTCAGAAAGAGCTTTACAGTTTGCTGGTGTTAGAGGTTATTTAAATGTGAAGAGATGAACTTAGGCCTTATGTCTTTAAGTGACAGCACTTAATTATGACTTAGCCTGTGTGTAGCACTGTATCACTTTTCAATTTTTTCACTCTTTTTCCCAATTTGTCAGATTCCTTGAAGTATAATATGGTTAATGCTATGACTACTGAGGTCATAGAAACTATACAAATATGGATAATTCAAACCTCAGTTCATTAACTCAGTTCAAGAACTGTATCTACAGTTCTGGGCATTAAATAGTCAAACGAGCATCAAACTAGCAGATAATCATTTAACATCACAAAGAGCAGAGGTGGATCATGAGGTTGAGACCCATCTCCTGGTCACCTTTGCCATGCCAGCATCTGAGCTGCTTTTGAACTGGAGTTTCTAGATCACTCTGGATTTAAAACACAAATTTTTAGGTGCAAATTTGAGTCACTGCTTCACTCAGCAAAGAAACATGTGAAAGATGGGAGTGAAACCTCAGCCATGTCCTTGACCCCTTAGAAGGCCTTTAGTATTACAAGCAGAAGAAAGGAAGCTGGAGAAGGAAGTGTAGAGTAAGAAAGTGTGTGGATACAGAAGTTGTTGAGATCTTCCATTAAAGTTCAAATGTATTCATTGGATTATGTAAGAAAGCTGTCTTGCCCTTAATAAATATTATGCTACTTAAGTTATCCAAAAAAAATGCTGTGAAAAAGGCAGAGGGGTCCTCAGGCATCCTTTAGACATCCTTCTATATTCCCTTGGTATATCCACAGACATGTAGTGTGTAATTCTGTTCTTCCATGCTTTTCCACATTTCTTATATGTTATTGTTCATTTTTTGTCTTATTCCATCTCCAAAGCCACCAACAAAATAAGGGCACAAAAAATGATTTGGTATGCTAAGGGTGCATTTCCAACTCCTTATATCTGTTTTTCGTTTGTTTGTTCTTAAATCCCTTCATAAAGCCCTCCTGTCAATTCAGCGTGCCATTCTTCTCCAGTAATCAGACCTGCTCTTGCCCCTGTTTCTTTCCCAAATTCTCTGTCATCCCAATTCATCCTGTTCATTTAAATCTACTTATCTATATCATTTCTTCATTCTCCATTTTTTTCAGATGTACCTATCCCAAACCTGTTCACTCTTTCTTTTTTTTTTTTTTTTTTTTTTTTTTTTTTTTTTTTTTTTTTTTGCCCCTTCTTCCTTACCGGCACAGATTTCACAGCCCATTACTCTGTTCTTCAGAATTTTTTGGTATTTTTCCCAGTCTGCTTTCTCTAGTGAATCTATTGAGTTATTTGATCTGTATCTTCAGCCAAACAAATTATGCAAACTATTCCCCACTCCTACCCACCTAAATTGATCAATTCTTGAATTCCTTTACTGGAATTCATCATTTTTACTCATAGGTTCAGTTACTGGGTGGGGCACAGTCTACCTACCTGAAACCAAATTATTTAGAGGGACAAAAGCTATTTTAGGCAAATGTAATTTAACTGAGGATTTAAAAAAAAAAAAAAAAAAAAAAAAAAAAAGGACGTGCCAAGCACTTTGAAAGGCACAGAGCTTAAATCTTAGATTAACCAGATGGATAGGATGATCTTTTGAAGCATCTTTTTAAAGCTGTGACTTAAAAGAAAGGCTACAGTTTTCTTTTTCTTTTCTAACTGAAGAGTAAGACTGAGAAAATCTATTTAGTCTAATCTCTGGAAAATGGATTTTAGATGATTTGCATCATGCCGAGTGTTTTGTTATGATAGAATTAATATTTAAACTCATGCTTTTAAAACATGAACAATGCAATATTACATAGTAATAAAAGTGGTGGTATAAAAATATTATCAATTATGATTTATTCTGCTAATCCCTAAGTAAGATAATTGGCAGATGCTTTACCATTAAGTTTGCCTTTTTACTTTTTGCCTTTTTTTTTTTTTTTTTCTTCCATGAAATTTTATTGTGGAATTGCTTGCAGTGTGCAGGGCTATTATCAACAAAGCAGCAAGGTGTTAGTCTGTAAATACTTAATAAAAAATTCAATTTCTCACAATATTTGCAGATGTAGATGAGTGCAGCAAAGAAGGAACTGTTGCCTGTGGAGATCATGCAAAATGTGAAAATGTGGATGGAGGGTATAACTGTGCCTGCAAGGAAGGTTATCAACCATCCACAGGAAAATTGCGGTTTAAGCCAAATGATGGCACTTCCTGCCAAGGTACATGATATTATAAAGGTTTATGTGTTATTACAGGGCTACATCTTCTGAGAAACCCACCAGTGTCTCTTTATCTTCACTTAGATTAATCAGCAAGACATGAAAAGAGGCAAGGCAGTCATATCTACATTTCCTCAGAATCGAATGCTTTTATAAATGTATTTTTTGCTAAATAGTGTGACAAAAACCATTCTGAAAAGCAGATACTCCCTTATAGCTCTTCAGATGTGCCTGTCGCTCAGTGAATTCAAACCTTTGCTTAACTACTCTGGTAGAAGTCCCAAGAAGCTCTACCAAAGACATAATAAAAATACTCTAGTCCAGTTCGGTGGTGTTTCAGTATTGCACAAACAGCAGCTGTGGTCAAGAGAAGGTCGTGGTAGCCGAAGTGTAAGACAGAGTGCTGCTTTTTATGCTCGTGAATGGAGGTTTGGGGAAATTACTTAAAGAGCTCTTACAGTGGGCATATATTGAACATTGCATTAAACTTAAGATAATCATTTGTTTTTAATTTCTACAGAAAATCCGAAGGCAAAGTGTGAGTTATACAAAGACTGTATAACTGAACATATTAACAGAACTTTAGTTGGAGTAAGTAGCATTGGTTTATAGATTAATTTGCAAATCCTTTAATTGTTTCTGTTTGAAATTGTTATTTCAATTATAATAGTTCTTAAGGAGCTTTTAACAAATGCTTCAAGCATACAATTGAAATTAAGCATGTTTACAGAAGTCTTGTTAATAATTCCAAATTATGTGAAATTGGTTATGTGTTCAAATCATGGTAATAACTTTCTGGGAATGTGTGTGTTATATTTCTAGCATAGTAAGTCATAAGGCATGAAAAATTCAGAAGGGTGGTAATCACTCAACTTTTTTGTAATTTCTGAAGTTATACATTGCTGTATTTACTGATGTGCAATCATTTGCTTGCTCAGAGTGAAAGTTTACAAAAGTAATGTAAATAAGTGACAAAATAGAAAGGGGAGAAATAGTATCCTGCCATGCCAGTTTATTTACTCCTCAAAGCATAGTATTTAAAGTGGTATAGACTTACAGAACCAAAGACTCAGGATTCAAGATTTTTTCACCAGAAACTGAGATTTCCTGAAGCAAATTAAATTAATGAACTCACTATTCATTAGTCCACAATTATAGTGACGTCCAATTTAGAGGGATAAATGAAACATAAATATGAATAAATTAAAATCAATTGTATATGCTTGCATTTTATATTAAGCAGCTTGCCTAAATTACCGGATTCAGAAAGATTTTAATTTAAAAGCTTTTGCTTACCCAGTGTAAGATATATATTATATTAACAGGCTTTATGTGTTAAGGTACAATATAATGCACTGCATTAGCTTGCTTACTATGTTTGCATGCAAAGATGTGGCAAATCTTTTAATATGTAGTTGAACTAACCTTAAAGTCAAGTCATAAATCAAAATACTTCAATTTTATGTAAGGAATAGTGTGTCAGATTTTAGTCCATTTATTAGCTTGTGTTGTAGTTCTAATCAGATAAAATCAAAGATGAAGCAAAAGCTCCAAAAGCTGTTCAGCAGCAGGGACTACATATCTTAAAAAAAATCCCCAACCAGTTGATTTGTTTTCTTTTGTTTGGATGGATAAAATCTCATTAGATTTCAGCATTCTGAGGTATGACTTCTTATCTAATTCAGCCATGACACTGAAACCTGCAATCTAGGCCACACACTTAATCTAACTTTCTCTAACACTTTCTCTAGACTATTACTTTTTAAACTGATTACTTTATGCAAATTTAGTAGTTCATAAACCTTAATCAGAAGGGTGAAATATGCAGTAAGGTTAACCAATCTACATGCTTTATAAGCTGCATTTGCAAAAAAATCCAAACAAAATAAATAAATACTGCCCATCTGCTCTCACCACTTCAACTAAAATTTAATAGAAAAGAGTCAATTTGAGCTGTTGTATTATTGATATTTAATTATTTTTACAAAATATGTTGCAGAGCATTTACTAGTCCATTTTACAGTATTCTGATAAATAAAATTGAGCTGCAGAAGTGAAAAACTAGGAAAACAATTAAATGATAGAGCATGCCTTCTTTATTACCATAATTGATTGCTGGAGTCTTATCAATCATGTCTCTCCTTTCTTTGAGTAGCACCATGACTTTACATGTAGATCTGCTCAGTTAAATAGTGCCACTTTTTTATGCATAAACATCTCAAAAGGTAGTATGTTATTGTTAATTCACAGAAATCATTCATTTGCATTGGGTTTTCTCTTCCACTTACAGAAATTGTTTGTGGCTTTACTTGTGATTTTTGTTTTCCAGATTAGTCACTTAAAAACACCCCTGGAGATGCTGCAAGAAATTAATAAGAATACCTTAGGGCCGCTTTTACCTGTAGATGTGATTTCATATGTAGAAGCACTGTCTTATTCCTCACTGAATACCACTCATTACTCAGCTTCTGGCAATGAAACACTTCAGAATACAACTATTAATGTGAGTAGATCAAGCCTTAAAAATGTGGATTTTTTCTTCTTTTACAAATTATGTATGCTTCTAATGCTTAAAAATATTTTTATTTACAGGTTTTGGTTAGCACTGTGAACAATTTTTTACAAAAGGACAAAATAATGGTCTGGGAAGCTCTTCCTGTAGCTAACCGAAGAATGAGTCTGACTAAACTGATGCATACTACAGAACAAGCAGTGCTTCTCATGTCACAGAACATCAAAAAGACAACACAGCTAGATGCTAATGCAAGTGACATAGGTAAGATAAAGAAAATTAATCTAAGGAATACTTTAGATGTGAATTACACTGAAGAGTTTTTCAGCACAATTATACAGAGTAGAAATGGTGTTATATAAAACACACAGGTGTTAATTTGTATGAATTTCATAACTAACACCTGACTTTCAGCGTAGGTATCATAGTTGTCAAATATTGAACATTTGAGCTGAGAGAAAACTACAGAGGCTGTGGAAAGTTGTCCTTTCATGCTCTCTTTCAATCTCTTGTTGTAGCCACACTGTCATACTGAATCCCCTCATGCACATAAAAATATCCCACAAATCTTATATGCATCGAAACAGCAACAGAACAAGGTGTTTTTTTGGTTCAGTGAAAGCACTGTAAATGAACTCTGAATAAGGCTGAAGCTTGTGATTCTGATCTTCTGTGGCCTTATTTTCAGAGAAATTTTTGAATTTCAGAGAAATTTCAGAAGAGAACAATTTGGTAGTTTCCACTGCATCATTTTGCTTCCTACAATCCTCCTGCATACTAATGTCTCCACACCAACTCCTTCTAGTTTTCCTCTGATAGCAGTAGGTTTACTTTTCCTTCAGTGGGAGAAGTGCAAGATTAGCAATAACCATTTTCAATAATCTTACTCTAATAAAGTATTGCCAATTCCTTTGGCAATGCCACTCCTGTTTGTTCTTCCAGATGTACCCAAACTCTTTCTGATCCAATTTCTTATTTAAAATTCATTCTAGTTCTTCACTAGCTCTTTTCTTCCTATTAATTTGCCATTTTATAAGACCAGCTAACCAGAAAGAGTCATCCTGTGGTTCTTTCCTCAGCTTTCTGAAATTAATTTAGCAAAACTGATCGAAAAATAGGGAATTGTTCCATGTCAGAAATTCTGTAAAAGTGGATTTATTTTAGTTCAGAATACTTCTGCATTTGCAGCAGATTCAGAATGGTGGGAAGTGCTCACTGAAAAGCCCCTCTTCTTCCTCATTGCTCTCTGAAGACAGAGACTACTGTGGGTATGGAGATGAGGCCTTAAAAGTGGAGAAGAAAGAGAAATCTAATGGTAGTAGAGACCCCCTGTCAGAAGAAAGATGACTCAAAAACAAAGAAAGAAATCCGATAATGAGAGTGGGGAAGAATCTCTGTTTCAGAAAGTTAACCCTTTTTCGATGAGTTTTATTCCAAAATTCAAAATTTTAAGAGTTCTCTTCCAAAATGGCCCCAAATGCTACTTTGTTTTTGAGTTTTTTTGTTTGGTTTGTTTTTTTGTTTTGTTTTTTTTTTGTTTGTTTGTTTTGTTTTGTTTGTTTGTTTTGCTATCATTGATCAGCACGAGCATATTCTCCACAGGGTAAATATGTGGGTTTTGTCACATCTGTTTTGTCACAAGACCTTTGGAATTACCTCTCTCACTGCTTTTTATGGTACAGGTTCTCAAACCACAAGCTTTTCAAAACTGCAGCTATAAAAACTATTTCTTATGTCCTGACAAACATTTTCTGACAGCTGGTCTATTGAATAGCTCATATTATTTTTGTGTGCTGTTCTATAAGCAATGCAGATGGTCTAGCTTAGCGATACTCCTCCATCAGTCAAGTTTTAGATTTGTTTGTTGCTGTTTTGTTTTGTTTTTAAAAACAGGCCTGATTGACTTCCCCCCCACCACCCCCCATCGTGGGTGATTGAAACTCAGCACTGTAATGAACCAAGTAAAGAGCTCAATGTCCTCTAATGTATTTTTTGTCCTGAGGGGTGATGTTTGCTTGTTTGCTTTTTGACAACACACATCATTATTTCATGGTGCAATGTGCATTTGGTAGCATGGATAGATAACTATAAAATATACACTTTTCAAAAATTGGCTTTTATCAAATGCTACTATTCAGTAGAGAATTTTATCCTTTGCTTTTTATAATTGTGATTTGTGGTCTCTTTCAGAAATGCATTTTTAATAAAGCAATAGCTCTTCCCAAAGTAACCTACATTATTCTTTCCAGTGCCTAATTTAATGCAAGGTAAATAAAAGACTATATTTTTCATGGAAAGAGTAAAAAGTATAAGAGCAAAATGTATGGATGAAAATAACAAAATCTAGAGGTTTAAGCAAGCGTGCTATATTAATAGCGTTTTTCTTGAAATATTTGGCACAATGATATATTCTTAAAATTTACAATAATTATGCAATCCAATAGCACATTTATTAACCCAACTGTAAATTATGTTAGATTGTAATGGAGCTGTGATTTGTACAGTATTTTTCTTCTTTTGCAGCACTCAAGGTTTTTGCTTTTGATTCACACCACATGAAACACATTCACCCTCACGTATACGCGGGAGGAGATTATATAAAGATCTCTCCAAAGAAGAAAGAGGAATCTTATCCTAATGGTAAGAAAAAATGATTAGAGTGTAGGGGGGTTAATAAACACCTTGGGTAGACCTCTGCTAGATCTATACCCACTGGTAAAAATAAAATGTGCAGCCTGCAGTCAGAGCGAGCTGCAGTCCTGCTAACTACAGAGTCAAGGCATTTTTATCACCGTTTCACCTACCCCTTTATTGTCTCAGCACTACTATTTCTATTCTTACATCCAGTGGTGAAGTGAGCTAGAGGTTCAGTGCCTCTGATTCTACGCATTTCTACCTGAATACAGCCCATTTTTTTTTAATCTGTGTCAAATAATGTGTCATACAGATATTAATACAGCAAAGATTACATCTGCAAACCTAAAACTTGTCCCAGAAAATATATCAGTTCCCTTCCTGATAGGTATATGTCTAGTAGCTCTATTACATTAAGTCATTAAAATTGAGAGATAAGCCAGATATAATACATCTTCTAGACTGACCACAAGGCCCACGGGGATGAAGAGAGGTATAAAACAATAAGCTCCCAGTTTCCCATCGTCGGATGGGTCTCCTACAAAACAAAACTGTCAGAACAGGAGATGCATCTTGGGTCATATCTCTGTTAGACCAGTCATCCACAGCAGCTCTGAGGAAAATTCCTGCCAGTTCTCCTTTGGGACAAGGAAACAGGGTAACTGTGATATTGGTAGATAGAGAACGAGTTCTCTTCATCATGAAATCCCCCTCGTACAAGGCTGAGCCACCTTAGACTGACAACCATGTGTTGTTTCTCTATACAGTTCCTTCTTTTCCAAGATGAACAGTGCCCAGATGAAAATGCAAGGAGAACTTCAAGAGGCATCACGGTCTTATCTAAATTACTTTTATCCAGTTCAAACACTGGATACTGGCACCGAAGACATTTGGCTTTATCCTGTTCTCAGCCATAGACCTTCTGTGTCACTCTAGACCGGCCCCTTCATCTCTCTGTGTCACTATCAATTAACCTTAAACCTTTACTAGGGGAAAACGAAGCATTGCATTTTTTTTCAAACCAGCCCTACATCATCAACTACCTTTGCTTTCTCTCCCCCTGTGTGATTTCCATTCTGGCTCCAGTGTAATGGAGCTCAAGGCAAGCCATGTGCTTTACAGAGGCCAAGTATTTACCTCAGGTTTTAACCATTTTAGTTTACGAGACCTGACATCACATGTGCAGCTAACTGCAGTACAGCAGCAAGCATATATTGCTCTAGAAAATGTATTAGATATGTATGCATATATCTAATTAGAATTTCCAGCATGAACACACATTTTTAATTCTAATGGCAGTTACATTGTTTTAAATAAAGCTATATTTCATTGTCTCTAAAACATTTTTATAAGTATTCCACAAAGATTCCATCTGTTTTGCATATTTTATGCAATAGCAGTAACAATGTCTATTGTTTGTTTCCTTAATGTCTTCAATTCTGTTCTTCAATAAAAAAAAAAAACCCACAAACTACTAAATATGGTCTGTTTGATTGATAGGCACCGTTGGAGTTGTCTTTCTGCGGTATAGCAATATTGGTTCTTTGCTTTCCTCGCCTAAAAACCGCTCCTCGAAAGAGAGTTCAGATCAGAGACAGACAGTAAGCTCATCAGTTATAGCTGTTGCAATTAGCTCAAATCCACCTACGCTGTATGAGCTTGAGAAAATAACATTTACCTTAAAGTATGCCAAGGTAAGGTGGTTTTTTCTTTCTTTTTTTTAATTATTGTCAACTTCAAATTAAAGGAAATCAGTAGATAATTATTTTATGTGATGTAACCATACCTGCAATGTATGATATGTTGAGACATAATTCTATTGTTAGCTGATGAGAGTTTAATCTAATTAGATTTAAAAAAAAGACAACCTCAAATGTGGCACCATAAATGCAAAGTACTGAACACAATACTGCTCAAAAGTGCTAAAGTGCTACTAGACTAAAGGAAGAGCAACAATTATGCCTTTGTTGAGGTGCTATATGAATAAAATGTTGCTTGAATTAGAGAATATTCCAGTATCCTGACTATTTTGTATTTTGGGTGGGTTTTCAAATGCTTTATCAGGTACTTAAAGCTATTTACCTAAAAGGATGAAAAAAAGGTTTCAAGTTGCACAATATCTGCAGCAAATAAGTAATAGCAGAACTTAGTGTAACAACTTTGTTATTTCTGAAATTTGTACTGCGGGTTGTGCTTCCAGTGTACAAAAGAGATTTTTCTGGCTTTGCTTGCCTGTGAAGAAACATGTTACATGGCACAAAGACCTGATCTGAAACACTGGCAAGGTGATTTTGTTTATCCAGGAGGATGTTGGACAAGGTGTTAACCTTGGTTATCCTGCTTTTTAACTTGCCACATCTTGTAATATTGGAGATAGAGATCACCTTTATCTATATTTGCATGTATGTATGCTATACCTAATACAGCAGTGACCCAATCTCTGAGTAATGTTTGTCTGTCAAGAATAAATAATATTAATGGTCTTATTGCGCTCTTTGCACCTGATGTACCAGGTGTGATATGACCCTGGCTTTCTCCTAGATTACATCACACAGGATATGTCTTAATTTTTGAATCCTTCAGTTGGAAGGGACTTTGAGCAGGATAGGCAGTGTGGCTGTAACCTTGAGGTTTAGTCCATTTTCAGCAGGTGCATGGGTGTATATATAACAATGTTTTCAGTAGCTAAAAATTCCAACTTCTGTGAGTGCCAGAAGGGTTCAGTAATCCGATTACCCTGCATGTGCAGTTGGATGTTAGCTGTGTGAATAAAGTTTTCAATTCTGAGCCATGTTTTAATTGCTTGGAATAGGCCTTGTAGAATGTGCTCTTTGTTTCTCAGTCTTCCAATGGAAACATGCAATTTTTAATGAATTGTTCTGGCTAGTGTCAGAAAGGTCTCTAGATGGGAAATATCCTGCCTTTTGCCATCAGTAAAACATCTTGTTTCTGTTCCAGACTGCAGATAAAGATATTAAATGTGCATTTTGGAACTACTCAGCAGACACAATGAATGGCAACTGGGCTACAGAAGGCTGCGAGCTGACGCATTCCAACACCACTCACATCTCATGCAAATGCAATCATCTGACTCATTTTGCTGTTTTGATGTCCTCAGGTGGCTCTGTTGTAAGTGCTATTTTAATTTAGTGTTTTACTTTCTTCCATCTTCATTGCTTGTGTTTTTATTTCAGTGCAGCTGCCATACTTTTCCCCCTTTAGGTTGTGTCCTTTTTTTTCTTATTCGGCAAACATACAATTTATTGTGCATAGGGCAAACAAAATTCCTCCCATATGTGTCTGAATTTCCTTATGTCCTTTCTGCAGTGATTACAGAGCAGTGATGCAGCAAAGGATCTTGTTCCAAATACACAGGCTGTTGTACTTATTTTTGGTGCATTGCTTTTGATTTTAAATTCCACTTTAAGACTACCAAGGGATTTAATTGGCATTCGTTGGTGGTCAGCAACCATATGGCCCAGAATTTCTCCCTTGCAAAACTTTGTCACCCATTTGTCTTACCTTGGCATCTAAAAATCCCCTTAAATTCTCTCCTGAGAGTTTGCGCTAGCAGTATCAGAAAAGCATATAGCAACAGTAAGCGGAATGGTGTTTATGAGCATTAAAGCACAGACCCTCACGGCCACCGCAGAACCGTGAAAATAACCACTCAGTTTATGTCTCTCCTACAGTAAGAGGCCCCATAGATTTCCAGGATCTATGCGGGGACCTGCAGGAGCCAGGATTCTGCCTCAGGAGGCAGCTATTTAAGGTATCAGAATTGACAGCAAGCCAAATATTAGCATGAATGTATCGTATTGAGACAGTGCTCCCACACTGTGCATTTCATGCTGATAGAGGCTGTTTCCTGCTTGCTAAATAGCATCCCATGTCTTCGGTTCAGATTTAAGACTTTTGTAGGTATTTATGCCTTTTAAAGGGAGGAGCGGAGCAGGATAATCTCTGCTACTTTATTTTGGGAAAAAAAAAAAAAAAAAAATGCCCAGATGCATTTTAGGGTCAGTTGAATCCTGCCCTTATGCTGATGTCCAGTCACGTATTTCAGAGATTCTCTTTGAGAATGCCAACCAGCAAATATAGCTGTGCTCCTGCACATAAAATACACACACTCACTCATTAAAAATAGACTGTTTTTTTAGAGAAGGTTGATGTTCCATATCTGGAAACAGCATTTGTTTGAACGGATTGGTATTTCGGTGTCTTGTTTTGATCATGCTGCAAATTCGGTAAGACGGTTATTCAATTTAGCTTATCTAAGGCAGTGCTGTGATATGTCCTTTCATATTCGAAAATGTTCATGTCAGATTAATATATGTCCTACTGCCACTGTATTTGTCATTCACTAAAATGATCTGATTTTTTTTTTTTAAATCGTACTAGGAGATATTAATGTTAACACAAAGTTTTGCTAAGAAATAACACATCACAAAATACGGGAGCAATAATGTATACCGTTCATTCCTAATTTCCCCTAGCATTATATTTCCCTCACAAAAAACAATACTTTTTAGATTATCCAAAGTGTACATTTGCACTGAAACTCTACACACAGTTTTGATTAATATGTTGAACAAAAGAAGAAAAGAACTGTATTATAAAATGAAGTCTTTCTTGAGAAGGTACAGAGTTATTCTTTTAAATATTATATTATAATTTTCCCCCAGGGTGTTACAAATTATAACATTCTTACAAGAATCACTCAGCTAGGAATAATTATTTCGTTGATTTGCCTCTCCATGTGCATTTTTACATTCTGGTTCTTCAGTGAAATTCAAAGCACTAGAACGACAATTCACAAAAACCTCTGCTGCAGCCTTTTCCTGGCGGAACTTATTTTTCTGGTTGGAATTAATATGAACAATAATAAGGTGGGTAATTTTTACTTGTTGCCTCTTGATTTTGTGCTGTAAAGTAAATAGACTGTGTAAGATACCCTATTCCATCACTCCGTAGTATTTCCTAGTGTCAGTGTGAATACTGTAGTGACGCTGACTTCCTAGTCTAGCAATGGGAAACCGAGCTTGCCGTATTTACAAATGTGGGGCCGTCCTTCTAACTGATCTAAATTGACTCCATTCCATTGATCTCAGCTGAGCTTTGTCTTTTTTACTAAGACTGTTGTCTCAATGTGTTTGACATTTTCACTTTTCCTATTTGCGTGCTGCAGAAAGCAATGTGGCTCTATGGATGATGAGTGCCTTAAAAATCAGACATTAGGCTGGAAGATCTTTCAGTTCTAAGGTCTTGATCTCTTCTTGGTGCTTTTTATACAGTTAGAACTGTTGAGTCTTGCATGTCATAAAAATTATGGTCCACCATAATTTAACTGCTTAACTAAATTGAAACTCCAGTTTTGGTGGAAAATGACATTCTTCAGATTTTGCACTAAACTACTGGTTAACATTCCTGTGTACTTCACCAAATATGGCTAAATCTAAGAGATTGTGATTTCTGTTGTGTGAACTTAATTAATCAATGTTTATGAAAAACCTGCTCCTTCTGTGGGGAAACATAATACAGAAATGTGAAATATTTAATACTATGTTTCGCATTAGTTTTAGGAAATTAAATTATGCACATATTATCAAAAAGCTGCTATAAATGGCTGAATAGAATTTTAAATTAGTTGAAAAAGAGCTGCAATCCCTGAGACAGCACTCCAGTATTAACTGGAGAATGTAATTTGACAAATATTTTACAGTAAAAAAGTCTTTTTTTTTTTGAAATGGTTGCTTTCTCTGCTGTTTCATATTGTTATGAAAATCATAAAAACATATTTTCTCTAAGTCAGCAAAGCCTATAGACTACTCAGCTGTAACTATAGGATCAACGCTGACAATTTATGTAGTTTAGCTGGGAAGACAGACACCAACATGGGTCCTGATTTTAAAAGTTGATTGTGTTCTGCTTATTTTGCCGGTTGCTACATAAAACGTCAATGAACCAGGGTGCTTAAGTGTGTAGGCCAAATTGGTGTCAACCCTCCTGACGTCGGATCTGTTGGACCACCACTTTCTCATCACTAGATTGCTTTGCATATTCTATAATCTTAATAGAGAGATATTGATAGAATTATGACTCTTGCTTTCTCTGATTGACTTTCTAGCTCTTCTGTTCAATCACTGCTGGGTTACTCCATTATTTCCTTCTAGCTGCTTTTGCGTGGATGTGCATCGAAGGCATTCATCTCTACCTTATAGTCGTGGGTGTCATCTACAACAAGGGATTTTTACACAAGAATTTCTATGTCTTTGGCTATGTCAGTCCAGCTGTGGTGGTTGGGATCTCTGCTGCATTAGGATACAAGTATTACGGCACTACAGAAGTGTAAGTTGCTGTTGCTGTTTCTGTGTTCAAATCGGACTTATATAAGGATGCAGTAGGCACAGGCGTATTTTAAGACATTTTCTGCTGTTTACTTTTCAGATGTTGGCTCAGCACAAAGAATAACTTTATATGGAGTTTTATAGGACCAGCATGTCTAATAATTCTTGTAAGTATAATTTTCTTTTTTATTGTAGTACATAAAACCGATAATAAAAGGTGTTTAATAATCACCCACCCATTGCCAGCATAGCTGTGAGCGCTAATTATAGGGCAGAATTGGCTAATTTAGACCCTTTTATAGTGTCTCTAAATTATTTATATGCTGTACATCTAAATACTTCACTAGCCTGAAAAATGAACATTTCACAAAAAAACTCTGTCAGATCAGAGCTCTTTTCTTTCTTGCTTGCTTTCCTTTAACCCTATGGTTTGCAAAATTTTTGTGAAGCGTTTTTAGTTTTTAAGAAGTAGCATCTTCCTATGTCATTGGCATCTCAGCATGGCTCAGCAGGAGGTGCACACAGATACTATCCTAGCAGACAGATAATCTGGTTTTTCAAATATTGTGTGACTTAATCTCTTATCAGTGATCGGTCATCTTTGTAAGATTAGACTGACATCTTTATGGTTTTATCATTCTTGTGTACCCTGTCATCATCAAAGCTATTTTAAACTAAATTGCGACGTCAGAGAAAAGAACCCGCTATTTCACATGGGCAGACAAGTCAAGTATTGATAGCCCTATTTTAGCTGTGAAGAGGGCCTTTTTAATTCTTATTGGAAGTGGTTTCAACCTGCAGAATTGGCATGTATTATATGTTCCTTTCTAAATCAAGACATTTTTGGTGCCTCAAGAGTATTTTTAAGTGCTGTAAAGTTTAACAAACCATTCCAACTGTAATGGGCATCATTGTGTATGACGAGGTTGACAGTGATCTGGCAATAACTGGAGCGAGCAGGAGGAGGAGGATGGTGAGGCCTCATGACATCTCTGGCCAAGTCAGTTAACCCTTTTTTGCTTTTTTAGCTATTTGGTGATAAAAATGAGGAGTTCTAGCAGGAAAATGTCGCAGTGCCTAATGAAGGCAAGGTGACAACAAAACTGTTTTATATGAGCGGATACCAAGGCAGAGCAGGTCTGCACTAGCTTTGATACAGGTCTAGCAGAGGCGCATCCTGCAAGTCAGGCTCTGAGTTCCGTAGTTGTCCTCTGAGCATCCACATCTTGCAGCAGGCAGTTTTCTAGAATTACAACAAAAAAGAGGAGGTGAGAGATGTTGATAGAGGCCCAGTGCACCAATGAACTCCTACAGAAAAAAGCAACAGCCAGACAATTCCTTTTTCCTTCCAAGTCCCTTGCCTAAGTGGAGCTTGCTTTTCTGCTGAACAGCAGAAAGTCCTGCAGTTGTTTTGCTATATTTACTTTTGTTATGAAAGTAATTTGTGATAATTGATTTTCAGAATGTTCTCCTACATTGATCACTGTCTCCTCATAGTCATGCACAGAGGCAGGGCTACACACACACACAGGAGGAAATGTGCTCTGCATTCAGTGAGGAGCTAGGTAGGCTGTGTGATGTCCTGGGAGTCAGAATTGCTTGTTCTGATGGGCTGATAGCAAATCGAAGCTTGAAATGCAAGAGAGTTTTCAAAGGGGGCAAGGAGCTAGTTAATTTGCTCACACCCTATGCAGATTATTCTTCAATGAAAATATGAGAAACCTCATGAAAATAGGTATTGACTTTGGGAGATGAAGTTGGTACTAAATGTCTGCTCAGCAGGAGGAGTGCTAGAGGCATTCATTCTATTTCGGTTGTCCAGCCTTCCTATTTAGTGTATTAGATGAATAATATAATGAAGTTTAATCTCTTTCCAAAGCAGTGTCAATCAGGAAAGTTTTTTTAGTTACAGAAACCTACCTCTTTCCAAGATTCCTACCCTACACATAGCTATCTTAAGAAATATATATATAGATATGTATACATAGATATCCTAATTAGGCACTCTGAAAAGGAAATGTTGTTTTTGTTTTGGGATAACCAAATAATTGATCATTGCCACCTTTATATACTAAATCACAAACCCTGGCGACTTCAAGTTTGACTTTAATCCTGAGCTTCCTATATGAACGGAACGCCATTGAGCTTGAGGGCTTTCCAAGATAGCTTGGAGAGTCTGGATACCAAATCTCTGGAGAGCAGCTCACCACAAATCTGATTCTTGCACCAAAATAAATAAATAAATAAAATTCATTGTCAGCCCAAAAGCCCACATACCCAAATGGTGCTTTCAGTTTCTGTGAATGGGGCCCTGGGAGACCTGTGGTTTAGATTATATCATAATATGCCTTTGAGACAACATGTAAATGATTAAGAACAGAACAGGTTCTGTACCAATGGATTCTCTGCCTGTAGGCACACTGTTTCAAACACGTCCTTGGGCTTTAAATCTGCAGTAATAATAGTGAAGCATAAGGAGCTCAAGTGTTTATCAGGAGTACAAACTAAGTTCTCTGATTGCCTAAGGAGTAACACTACTTCTGAAGGTGTTTGCTTATTAAGGTTCTATTAGAATTCTTAGGAGTAAAGCGGTGGCCCTATTGATCCCATCTAAAAATTATTATTATTATTAGATTGGTGACTGTACATGAAAAGGAGTGGGTCAGAAGCTCTTTAGATTGAGTTAGCAAAGAAAAGGCATTTTAAACCTTTGTAAAGCAAGCTGCAAGCTGAAGATAATTCCCACAACTTATTTCCTCCTCCTAATACTTGTAATCTTTAGAACCACAACCATTTTAGCTAAAACTATGCAGTAGATTAGATCAAAGCGTACAAGTATGGAGAAATTATTTATAACAAGTATTTAAACTTTTTAATAGAAAAGTGAGTTTAGCACAGGCTTTAAGGGACAAACATTCATACATACCACAACCCTTGCCTGACTGAGGCAAATACAAATATAAGCTCCAGAGATAAAAGGTATGAAAATGAAAAAAAATCCCTAGAACATTTTCTTTTCTTTTGTAATACACTGTCACAATAATAATCTCTCTGTAATAACAAGTGTGTAGGATGGAAATAACCATTTGTGCCACTGCAGTTTTGATGAGCGTGTAATGCTGGCCAAGCACCAGCTCCTTGCTGCTGCCCAGACCTGCTGCCTGTGTGCGCAGAGGGCACAGACCTGTGTGTGGCCTTGACTCTGCACTGCTGAAGTTAGTGGAAACTCTGTCTTTTGAGTGCAGTGAACACAGGATAAATCCCTTCACTCATAGCTACGGTGGAGGACACCCACAGGATGGATAGATGCCCAACTGGGCACTAACCTGAAGTCTACAAGCCACTGAAAGGAAAATTCCGAGGAGGATCACTGCTATGCCAGGTGTACCTATAGGCAACCTTTAATACACCTCTCCCAGGACCTTCCCGTAAGCCTGTTTAGTTAAGCTTTGTGGAGTACTGGTCAGAGGGGACCAGTATAACGTGATTTGCACCTTTACAGTATTGATGGATACTTGACCATTCTACCCACTCTCCCTGCTGCTATGGACCGGGGTACCCTCTGTGAGGAACCAGGCCTTGGGAATGTGACACGTTCAATGCTAACAGGTGCAAATTGTTGTTTAACAGTGTAACGGTAGCATTTATTGAGACCACCTCTGCAATAGCAAAGTATAGACTTGCTCTTTGACACTGGAACATTTCCAAAATTGCACACCGTCCAAATAATCGTCTCTGTGCCTTTTATCCAAACACCTCAGCACTGTGTGGTGAGGAGATTGCTACTGTATCCTCTTCTTTGTTTTACTCCTCTAATATGTGTTTCCAGGGTCCTTGAAGGTGTCTGGCTTGGATTCAGGCTCCAGTTTCTTGAAACAATTGGTAATTGTAGTGTTTGCAACTACAGAAATGGCTTATAAATGGACCCTGCAATTTGCAGAGCATTCTTGTAAACTTGACTTGGAACAAGCCAAGAATAGTTCTTGGGAGAGGTGTCCTTAGAGAAGCCTGGCTTTTTTTGTTAAGCATTCCTTTATGGGAATGTAATGAATAATCAACTGTAAAGCAAAAAAATATTCTAAGAATTGCAGTGATTGATTAACCATACTGTTTTGAACTTCCCATGTACAAATGAATGGGTGAATGAATAATATATACAGATTGCCGTTGCACAATACAAAAAAGTGACATATGATTGATGAAAGCAGGCTAACAGTAGAGTAATGCTTTTCATTAAGGAACTGCCTGCATATTCATTAGAGCTAGTCGATTACTTAAAAAATATATTCATCAGATAATTTATTTGATGAATTTTACCATTATTTGTCAAATAATTTATTCAACAAAAAGGTAAAATTAATGGAAGGGTGCATTCATCAAATCTTATTGGACAGCTCTAATACTTACTCAGTTCTGTACATTTAGGTTGATTCAGGATTAGTAATAATGCTGCAATCAATGTGGAAAAATTTCCAGGCAAATCCATTACTCTGCTGTTTTCTCATATACTCACAAATTTCATGTACTTAATACTCTAATCTAGGCCATTCAGAATGAACATCTTTCTTGTAAAAAAGTAAATATTCAAAGAGTATGAGCAAAAGTTTTACACTTCCCCCGACTTCCATAGTGAACGTGATCTAATTGTCCATTGCTCCCGTTTAAACAATGAAAAAAATAAAAAGGCAGCCCCTCTAAATAGAGTCACACCACACCACTGTAATCAGGTGCACCCTCTCTGAGGGCTTGTTCACATCATTACTGCGCCTCTCCGGCACAGAAGGTCATGTTCATTGCTCTTGCTTTCAAAAGGGGTACTAGTGAAAAAGTCCCTTGACCTGTAGTGGCTGTCATAATGAACTTTAGCATCATCTCACACTTTTTTAGCCTTTGGAAAATTCTTTTTTTTTCTTTTCCTACAGGCTATTTGTGGTAAATATCCGCTTTATGTTTCTTAGACACTGTGCAAAGTAGACTGTGCTGTTTAGCGTGCATTTTTCAGAAAATAAGCTGGTTTAACGATTTTTTTTATATCTACTCTTGTTCCACGGTCTGCTAGTCTAGTGGAAATAAGTTTTCTGCAGGGACAGCAATAGCTTTATTTTTCTGTATGAAAGAATAATAGTCCCTATTTCATTAGCCCCTCTGTGACTTCAGTTAAAGGTGTCTCCATTGCTTTGCTTTTGTCATTACAGAGAAGATGGAAATAATTAATTACACAGTGACAGTTAAAGACTGAGTCTGCAACTTTGGTAGAAACAGATTAGTTCACAATGCAATGTTGTTCAGCAACCAACAGGACCAGCTGAGCTAAATGATCACTGAGTTTGAAAGCACTAGCCCTGTTTTGTGGACAAAATCAGCTTTAATCTCCAAGCCAGAGCTTCCATACTGCCGTATCAATGGATGTGATTCCTCAGCAAGATCAGTATTTTCATGTGAAAGTATGTTTTTTTCCATCCTTCCCTCTGCTCTTGAAAACTGTCAGTAATGCCCCTGTTTCAATGTCCCTGTAAATATTTAGAAAAAGGGACCATTAGTCTACCAAATGGAAATCACCTACTTTTAAATTATCACACAGCAACCTAAGGTCAAATATCCTTATAAAAGTAAAACTCATCAGCTTAAGTAGCAGTGTTAC
The DNA here is from genome assembly GCA_013398735.1 of Nothocercus julius. NCBI lineage: Eukaryota > Metazoa > Chordata > Aves > Tinamiformes > Tinamidae > Nothocercus > Nothocercus julius. The sequence goes on along the minus strand of VZSV01000084.1, from coordinate 224,464 downwards.
AGGAAAAAACACGTGAAAACCTCATCTTCCCTCTTCTACACCAGCGTCCCCTCAGAGTCACTGAAAGGACATTAGGCTTAAGGGACAAATGTCCTCCAATGTGAAGGGTGAGGCAAGCAGAGAGGAGGTGAGGGAGCAGACTGGCTGCTGAAGGGAAGGTGAAGGGCACACGCAGGTGCCAGCTGCCTCTGCAGACTTCAGGGACATCCCAGCTCGGATCAGGTCAATGTCCCAGTCATCCTTCTTTTCTAATGAGACAAACTGTGCCCAGTATTTTAGTGGATCCATGTGTGTGGCTTCTTTTTTTCTTTCTTTCTTTCCAGGAAAGCCATAACTATCTGAATGAGTCATCTTCATTTTTATTACTTCATATGCTCTTGGTGATTTGTTATATTGCCTACTATGAATACCCTCACTATAAACACTTACCTTTACTCTAAATTGTTCACTGAAAGGAATCTATAGATTTGCTTTGGACAGTTAATATAGACTGATGATGAGTGATGAATGTATTTTCTCTGTCAAATATACATTTTCTTCCACTCTTCTACTGCTCCTTTGATTCATCTCTTGCAGACATTTAGGGAAGGAAGGTTATATTTGCAGTAGTGACTGCATGTGAATACTCTCTTTGGAAATGTTCCTTAAAGAGCTTTGTGTGGCCTTTGCAGCATCATCTGAAACTGTGCTGTGTTATCTTGTGACGAGGCCCGCAGCAGAATCATTCATACTTCTGCAAAGCAAGGGGCCAAATGCTCAGATACTTTACCTGCAGGTCTGGTGGTGTGTGGAGGGAACGGGCAGCTTTCTGCCATCTATTCACACCTCCAAGCTGGCAAATACAGCCTGTCCCAGCCCAACAACTTAGCAGTTGTGCAGTGGGTGTTCCCTCCGTCCTGTCAGCTTGTCAGAGAATAGTCACTGAGGCTGGTTGCCCTAGGAGATAATATACAACTATTTCACTCCTCTCTGCCAAGTGAAGATACCTTGCAACAAAACCTTAGGAGAGGCCTAGCATGTCATATGTGTCTAGAAGTGGTGCATCACGCAGCCTGGTTGATGTCATAACTATCTCCCAAGTCAATACACTTTCTCAAAAGCTTCTAGAAAAGTAGAAGTAACTAATTATATCTAGTAATTATGCCGTGAGCAAGACTGATGCTAGTCAGACCACTGCATACAGTTGGGCTAAAGTTTATGGCCAGAATCGGATGCAACTCTCTACTGGCTTATCCTTCTTGCTCCTGGCTGCAGAACTGAGGTTAAATAAAGATATATAGGTGAATTTGTGTTTAACTGTGCAACTCGGTGAGAAATAGGATTGAATCCAGAATGACTGAGCAGCTGTTTTCTGTGATGAAAAATATAGAAGCCCTATTTATTTATTTATGACTTCCTATAAATGTTCTAAAATATAAAGAAAAGTGCTTAGTTATTAAATTGAGTCTAAATCTATAGCTTTAGGTATTTAAAAGAAAGACTTCGAAATATTCATGTATTCACATATAAAGAACAACTCTATGTGAAAAATATGTATTTCCTGAGACAAGGTATGAAATAAACTCATTTAGCTATGTTTTCACTTTTAAACCAGTGAAATTATTAAAATCATAGAATCATAAAAACCTAATCCCGTATTATTGAAAATACTTCCCCAGAAACAGCCTAAAGGGTTTTTAAAATGTTTTGGTAACGTTTTCCACTCCTAGATAAGACTGCTGTTGTATACCTAAGCATTCGCGAAGGTATATTCACTGGGGACACGATAATGAGATAAATCAGTCAGGAGACAAACCCAGACTGTTTGACTGCCAGCTTGTGTCCAATTTCATGCAATTAATATGGCATATATTTTCATTCTGAAGCTTAAACTGTTGTGTTCTTAATAGCTTAACTCTGTTCTCCCCTGACTGAAATAACGATGACCAGCGAATGTTGTCGCTTTACCCTGCCATGAGCCAGCCCGGCAGACAGGCACAAAGCTATTGCTCTCCGTGCCAGAACCCAGACCATCACAAGCTCATTAATTCAAACGCTCATAATGAGGGTCATTGTAAAGACTGATACTGATACAGCTGCTCTGATCTTCAGACATTTTTTGAAAGAGCCAAATTCAATATGATATATGTAAAAAATTCAAGTATATGCCTAAGAGAGCAGCAGGAGAAATTTTCTCATTCTTTTTTGTGAGATCTGACATCAGCATATAGATGGTTTCATCAATTATTGAGACAGAGACCAAGAAAGGAAAAGGGAATGATGTGGGGGCTTCATTTTTGAAGTTTGAATGTAAAGTGCTCTGACTGAATCAGAACTAGTAATGTCTGAACCTTCAGAATTAGCTGCTGCTTTCTCATACTCGCTGTCCTTTGTAACACTGGAGAGCCTTAAAAGGCTCATGTTTAAAGAGTTTTAATAACTTTTGAAAAGCTAGAGTGTATCTTTTACACAAGAATATTATATGTGAAATTACCAATTCCTTTTTCATTCTATAAATACATGTGTACTTGAAATAGCCTCAAAAACCTGGTCTCATATTGAACATTTAGAAAGCGAATGGTGTTTAGATAGTCTGGCCTGAGAAACTTGGGGGTGGGGGAGATCCAGGTCTCCTTGCTCCACTGAATATTTAATTATTTATACAGAACGGATCAGATCCAGCAGGGCTGCAGGAGTGATGCTGGTGAAGGGCTGGTAGAGGAGCTGCAGAAAGGAAGGGCCATTTCCTAGCCTGAATATTAAGTGCAGCAGAGAAGGGCCCCCATGCCTCCAACCGTGGCGGGATTTTCACTGTCCAGGAGTGAGTGTCCTTCCTCACTTTAACCAGAAAAGCTGTCAGAAAGCATTTCCCCATGAAAGTATAAGCTAAAACAGTGAATGTTCAATTCTGATGTACTGGTATTTTTCAACAAAAAATGTTTAGACAACATTTCCTTGAGCACCTCTTGTCCATATCTGTTTCATTTTGCCAAATGTCCAGGTGCTAATTGAACCCACACCATGAAAAATGGATCATCTCCCTCTGTTCATTGAAACACTCTTGTGTGTCACATTTAAAGGAGGAAAAAAAAAAAAAAGGAAAGAAAAGAAAGGGGGAAAGAAAGGTTTCTCAGTTGCAAAATTTGACAGCTGTCAGCTACTTTGATGGAGTAAAACGATGATATATCACTTCACTTAGTATCTTACAATTTAATTGTAATTAATTATGAAAGAAACTACAACTCTTCAACATGAGTGCAAATATTTTTATTTGCAGGTAGATATTTTGCATGCTTTATAAAATTCTGTGTATTTCATACCATTCAGTGCTCAACTAAAAATAACTATCATTTTGTACCTACACAGAAATTGTTTCATGCAGTGTGAAGCACTCCTATTTACTGGAGGATAGAACATTAAGTTATTCTAGCAGTATGTAAAATACGTACACTTTAACAGTGGAATTAAGGACCTATTTAAAATTTAGCAGTTGCTAAGCAATGTGCTATTAGCAGAACTCCAACAGCTTGAAACATTTAGCATTTTAGGACCTACGTGCTCATTTTTATGTTATTACTTAGTTTACAAAATACAGTTAGTGATCAACAAGGAAGTTCATAATTTGTTTAGACAATAGATGAGACTTTTTTCGTGCTCCTCTGGATCTTCATCTCGGCAAAAAGGACCTAGGAAATATTGTTACGGATTGGTATGGATACAGTTCTATAATTTCCTTCTAAAAACTGTGGATGAACAAAGTTCTACTGTGAGGGCCGCAGAACTGATAGGAGCAGGAAAGCCCCAACGGCAGCATCTTTGCTGTACCCACGTGGGCGGCTGGAGGGGAACCCCCCTTGGCAGTCTGGTCTGCTTGGCAACCTTGGGGTCATCCAGACGGGGAGGAAGACCTCAACACCCGGGTGTGCAGGGCAGTCATCCTCGCCCCGGGCAGATTTGTGCTACCACTGCACACAGGATCTCCCAAACTGCCCTGGAACGCACGTGCGTGCGACTGAGCAGAGCTGCCCATGCGAATTCCTTTGGCAAAACCTCCTTACTGTTGACAAGGTTTCTAGGTAAGCACCAAGAAATTTCTGTGAACTTTCTTTCTCATGGACAAAACAGAATTACCCAGACCAGCGCTGTCTGACTTGTGGCTGTGGGCCAGATAGGACCCTAGACTTGACCGTTTCCAGGCAGCTTTGTCTGTGCCACCAAGGGCACAGCCACGAACACAGGAGCTGTACTGTGGAGATCCCTGCAATGCAGCCCCAGGGAGATTCGACTGTCCTCTTCTGCCTCGGCATACATCCATGATACATGTTTAGCAAATGCTAATCTGGAGAGCGAAACCCATGAGAGCGTCCATTCTTGCCTGTGAATCTTTGGAGACCGCTACTCCGAGCAAGGCAGGGTCTCAGTGGGGCCAGAACTATTCCAAAGTCCTAAATCTTCCTGGTCCTTCATACAGATGATCTCCCAGAGAGAGGTGTGCAGGACATTTACCATCTTCCCCTTAAGGTCAGTCAAGCCAAACCTAACTCATCTTGATTTCCTGGAAACCTAATGGTTACACTTATATAAGGTCTATTTTATTTAAACATACTTTTACTTTCCTATCATTTGCTCATAAAGATACCAAAACACTGCTAGAATTTAGGAAAGCCAAAAATACTTTTACAAATATCTTTAAGGAGAAATGATTCCCTGAAGATACTAGGAACAGAGGCTGTTCCTATATCAGCCCTTGTCTTTGATTAACCACTTAAAAGAAAGGAATAGAGTAATTATTAAAATTAGTCCTGTAGTGCACCTGAGCACTCTGAGTGAAACCTGACTCTGCGGAAATCTCGAGGGGGCTGAGGCTGCTCAGCACCACACAGAATTGGCTTGAAATGAGAAGGTCAGAGGTTTCCTTTGTGAAATAATGAGAACTGAGGTTGCTCCTTACCTAGTAGCAGTTTGGGGTTGCTCTTTCAAAAGGGGGCGGGGGGGGGAAAAAAGAGGAGGATTCAGTTCTGGGCTTGGAATCAGTACAATTCCCCTATCTGACTTCTAGACTTCCGCCTCTCAGGACATGCAGCAGCTTCTCTAGCTGCTCAGCCATGAAATAACTCTGCAAGCAAAGGCTCGAGACCTCCCCGTGTCATGCCGTAACATCATTATTCACCTGATAAAACGGTGGCCGTTCCACAACATCTCCTGCCTCGGCTTTGCCCCCGGCTGCCGAGCGGCTCTGCTCGTCGTACAGGTACCTTCTCCCCGCAGCCGGCGTGTGGCAGCAGCCGTCCCCAGCCTGGCTCTCTCCGGGCTCGTGGAAAGCCGGCCCTAAACTTGGTTTCACAGTCGCCTGCACACGTTGCTCTGTTCCAGTTTGCTGCCTCTCTGGAGGCTGCTGCCCGTATGTTTGTCATTTCATTCTCATTCACCTTGCCTGTCACCCTAAGGCAGACTTAACTATAATGTCATCAAAGATTTATTCATCCAGACCTTAAGATTGTGCTTTAATTACCAAAACAAAAACAAAAGTTCACAACCAAACTAAGTATAAAACACGTTATTTGGCTATTGGTTGCAGCTGGAGCCTTTTTAGATATTCCAGTATCTCTCATTCAGAACTCCTATAGTATCTTCCAGCTGGAAGATTTGGGATCCAGGATTCCTGGTGGCTGTATGTATTTTGGATGCTGTCCGTAGCCTGCTACGTCCATCTGAAGCTCAGTTTTGGATATTAGTGCACATGCCTTACGTGGAGATATCCAGGGCAAGACCTGCTTCGACCTCCCTTCCTGTCCCCTTGGATGATGTGTGGCCATTTCCCCTCCACTCCTACTCAGTCCAGCTGCCCAATAAGGACGTTTACTTTACTTGCCCCAGTCCTAGCTGGGGTTTAATAAGGGACGTTAAACCCGGGATACCTGTTAGATTACCAGCTGTCTCCAAACACCACATCTCACAAATTATCAATAGTTAGTTTTGTAGTTAGTTTTGTTGTCTGGATTTGCCCATGAACTCTTTTTACTGTTTTCCTTCAAGTTTTGATGGATTTTCTGATGAAATATCACAAAAAAAAAAAAAAAAGCACACATACAAAATCACAGTATTCTAGCTTAGACTGAAAAGAAAAAAAAAAAAAAATGGTAAACGGCCTAAAAGCTTCTGTTCTGAGACGCTGAGCATTGTGTAAAGGCAGTCTATGCACTTGGCTATAGATACATTTTATTAATGCAGTGCTTCAAAATGGGGTAAAAACCTAATTAAGACTTTAATAAATCCTGGAAATGCCGGGGTATTTCAGAAGCCAAGCTCACCCTCGTTACCCTGTCGCACCACCTGCCGCGAGGCCACCGGAGCCGCGTGGCGCCGCAGCTGTGCTGTGACGGGCGACTCGGCGAGCCGGGGATACCCTCTCCGCTGCCTCGACACGCGCAGATTGCTCCCGTTAGAGGGGACTGATCAATGAAAAGATCATCGTTAATGGATATTACTTTAACGTAGGGGGCCAAATCCTATTATCCTGTACAACTGTGTAAATAGTTTTGGGGCAAGGGAGTCCCGCTGGAAAGCAAAGAAACGGAGACCTCTGCCCCAAGGTCCCAGATGTTCCTGGCGTTCCCTTCAGTCTGTCCTGTCCCTGTTCAGTGAATTCCCGTTCAAGGAACCCCCGCTGATGATTTTTGTTACGGGCTGGCAGAGGCAGAGGGGGCCCCACGGTTTGGGCTGCGATCTTGCACACAGTCTCTAAGGCGGGAGCCGTGGGTACTCCCGTGCTCGTGATGCTTCGATCGCGTTTCTCCTCATCTTTTGCAGATTATTTTAATAAGTACATGAGGTGGGTTATGCAGATTACAGTGTATGCACTGAGTTATTTGATATATTATTCAGCAACAAATATAAGATAAAAAGTAAGTCTGCATATAATTACCTACAACTGCTGACTGACTTATAATTAACTTTGAAAAATTGCTGGTTTAGGAGATATTATAGATTACAATTTTAAATATAAGGAGCTTCAGAATAGCTCTCACGATCAGTACAAGGTATTCAGTGAAGGATTAATTCCCTAAACTACTAATCAGCTCTATCTCCTGTCTTATCAAATTGTAAATACATTACGCTGTATTAAAGTATAAGCGTGCAGCTAATTAAAGCAGAGCCTGCATTTAGTATCAGATACTCCCCCCACCAACATAACAACATAACAGAGATGTTCTAAGGACATACATAATAAATGTTAACAAATCAAAGTGATTTTTTAAGTGGTACTGCACTCCATAGTAGGCTTTTGTTTTCATTTTGGAGGTTTTTTTTTTTTTTTTTAAAGAAAAAGGAGGAGGGAGGAAAACCCTACAGTGTTTCTAGAGAAACAAGCTGGGGAAGACAGTAATTCTACCAGTCCAGAGCTGTAAACCCACAGGAGCCTAGTAAGGGATTACAAGCAATGGTCTACAAATAGAACTGGAAGACATCCAGCTAGAATTTGGTTCATTTGTTAACGTTTTTAACAGATGCTGATGTTAAATGCTTTAAAATAAAATAAGAAGAAATTGTAAAGGCAGAAAGCAAACCCATCCTTATTGTGTAAGGAATGCAGTAGAGATTTAAATGAAAGCTCAGTGAAGCCTATCTGAGCAAACAGTGGTTCTGAACCGTAATTGAACATCATTTGCAAAACTGCTTCCTTTAGTTGTATTTTTCTGTTTCAAACTCAAATGTAGTGGTGCCACTATAAGGTAGGTTAAAAAATAATTAAATAATTCACCTATGAAACATAAAATGGAAGACAGAATACCCAGCAAAGAACTTTTCAAGCAAATACATTTTTTTTTTATTTTCTTTGTGTAAGCCTCAAAGATTTTTGGTACCATTTGAAAGTTCTCACACTCAAAAGACATCTGAGTACACAATGTTATTCAGCAACAGAAGACATAAATTTTGTCAAGAACTATGTGATATAAAATCCATGAGGCGGGACTTTAAAGTTTTTTTGGTCCTTTTTTCTTTTCTTTGCTCTTTTCTTTTCTTTTTTTTTCTTTTCTCTCCTTTATTTACCCTTTTCTTACCTTTTTTTAATTTTCTGATCTTTTTTTCTTTTTTTCTCTTTTATTAAACATCTCTACTTGGAGAAAAAGTCTCAGCAGGAAATAGAAGAGATTTACCAATAAAATCAATAAACATTTGCAGACTGTTGGTAGTGATACTATTGAGATAAGGTAGAGTTACAGCCCAGTTTGATCAATGTTTATTACAGGGCTCATATTTTTTTAATAGAAGTGGATCAGAAAGGGTTTTTTTCTCCCTCCCGGCACTGGATTCTCTAGGTTTCATATTCACGGAAACCTTATCTGACTTATTCCATTTAAATGGGTATCAGTTATTGAAATTCTAAAGCACTCTATTTTGAACTAAAAAAGACCATCCTTACTTCATTCCCCACAGGTTAATTTGCTGGCTTTTGGAGTTATTATTTATAAAGTATTTCGACACACTACAATGTTAAAACCAGAAGTTAGTTGTTACGAAAATATAAGGTAAGTTTGCTACTTAATACAAACTCTTTTCTTCCCTAAGTTTAAAAAGAGACTGATATAAAAGTGATTATTCAAAAATAATATTTTTTTCTTCTGAAATATTTTAGAAAAAGAAAGATGTTGCTGTTATTCCATCTTCCCTATTAATTTAGGGGTTAGATTTTGTAATCTTTATTCCCCCTGACAAGGCCTTATGCAGTAGCAATGGGGCTCGGTGGGAGCTGTATCAATAACACAGACCATGAGCAGCCCCTTCTCAGCAAGAGGGTAGAGACAGATGCGAAGGTTAAAGAAGTAATTTTCCTTCCTTCTTAAGTACTTCCTGTAGCCTCTATGCAAGCCAAAACAGGCTTGAAAACTTGTGCCTGACCTGGGACGAAAATATTTGCTGTGAAGTAACAACGCATGTAGTTATACACTGGTAACAGAAATCAAGGTGAGTTCTTAGTGATTCGCAGTATTTGTAAAGAGTAGAGCAAGACTCTGTGGCACGGGGGGGAATGGGGCTCTCCCAAGATTTTTACTTTGCATGCTGCTATGATTTTTCCATCAACTCACTCTCTTTAAAACTGATTTATAGGGACCTTGAAAACCGTTTGTGCAGGAAAAGCTGAAGTGTACTACAGGGAACATTGAAAACAACTTACTGTTTGTGTTGCTTAGGAACACTCCTGCAGTTTCAATGCATTGCACTAGATTTATAGTTAGGATTTAGCAATTGTTTGATTGATTACTTTCTCTTATTCCTCACCCTTCGTAGCTTCATGTGGTGAGCTGGTTTTAATGAAGTTGAAAATTATTCATTTTCAGAGGAACAGTGCTAAAAATGTCTCCTGCTCAAAAGAAGTCCTGCAATGACTGGGCTAAGAATGAATAAGAAAGTAATCAGTGGTTTCATTTCCAAGACAACATGCTGTAATTTCCTCAAGTCTGTAAGCAGGGCTCTTCAGCACGTTAGGAAGAAAATCATAGCAAATCAGTTCTTAGGATTTTAAAGCACCAATACACTGACCCAGGAAATATCTGACAGAATTTGTGTTCTAAAAACAAAAGTAATTTTTTAGAGACAGGATGAATGAAAGAAACAAAGCCTAGTTTTACAATTGGCACCGTCTTCTGCCGTGAACCTGAGAGGCAGCCGGGGAGCCCTTTGATGTCATGCACATGTACTGACCTACGAGCATACTGTACATTTTCTGGGTTATTTTTTGAGGAGGAGACGGGAGGGGAGGAGAAGTGGGGGGAATGCTTCATAACAGACATATGTTTTTCCTTGGGGAATTACACTAACAGTAGATTTAAATCAAATCATATGGTGCTGCAGTACACCAGAGAAAACATATCTGAAGATTAAAGAAGGCTGTGTTTTAAGGTCCTCCAGTTTTCCTCCTGTGCCGTTCTGCAGCGACGATGCGAGCTCGCCCGTGCCACGGTGTTACAGCACACCCTAAAGCTCAGGCCATGCACTCACGTTTCCCAGGCCTTTCAGCTGATAAAACCTGCCAGGGCAGCATTCGGAGCAGCTCAGGACAGAAAATAGCCTGTCTGTCTGCAAGTTGTTTGAGGTGTTTCCCTCCCGCCTAGGTCCTGTGCCCGCGGTGCTCTTGCTCTCCTCTTCCTCCTCGGGGCCACCTGGATCTTCGGGGTCCTCCACGTCGTCCAGGGATCTGTGGTTACTGCGTATCTTTTTACCATCTTCAATGCATTTCAGGGGATGTTCATCTTCATATTTCTGTGTGTGCTGTCCAGAAAGGTAAGTGTCCCCTTCCTCGTCAGAAAAGACGTAGGCAGATGGTCCCACGTAATCACGCAAGCAGGTGCCCAGCCCTGGGTCTGAAGTCGGAGGCTCAGGGGCAAAATGTGGTTCGAGAGCGAGCGCGGAAATCCCTGTGCCCTGGTGGGGCAGGCGGAGGGCGCAGAGGAAATTCTGCTCTGGACTTGAGCACAGACAGAACTTCTGCCCAGATTCCGACTGCCCTGGATATCTTCTCCGTGTTTTAAAAACAACACATGAAACAGTAAATAATGTTTTAAAAAACTGTAAAACTGATAATAGTGTCATTATCCCGATGAAATAATACAATGGGTGTAATAAAACTTAATTTCAGTCTTTGCAGTTAGAGGCAGGATTCACGTTCTTCTGAGACAATATATTCTGCAGTACCCTGTCTTAAAGTCATCCTTACCTTAAAAAATTAAGCATATGGAATAGCAGAAAATGAATTAAAACATATATAGACCTATTAATAAATCTATTTCATGTTTGAATTCAATATTTTTATTTCAGATTCAGGAAGAGTATTATAGGTTGTTCAAAAATGTTCCTTGCTGTTTCGGCTGCTTAAGATAAATGGAAGAAAAACCTGTACGAGCATCTCAGTGGAAGAAGGGAGCAACCTACACGATGTTGTTATGGTTATTACAGAAAAATATGGCATTGTGAAAGTATGAAATGACCCAGTGAGCCGGCATCGCTCGTAACTGAATAACTGCCTGGTTTTGTACATACATGTGCATTCATGCAGAGCATTTCTATTATGCTGTATACAAACAGTATACAAAATGAACCGGATTATTGGAAAACAAATAATAATGCAGACCAGGGTAAGGAGTAAATTTCTAAGAGTACAGGAATATTCACGACTTAGGTTTTGTTTCTAGTATTAGAAATATCTGCAGTCCTTACAAGAGAGATAGGAGATTCCAGCTGGCAGAGCAGGTTTTACGAATTGCTCTGCTGGTAGAAACAAGCCCACTGTCTTTTTGTAGTAAGGAGCTTCTTCCCTTAAGTTGTATGTGGCCATCTGCAGGGAATGGGTTCCATTAAAGAGCCAATAGATAAAGATCTGTTTCATCCCAGACTTTTGAAAACATTTCTTTTAATTTAAAGTAGATTAAAAATGGAATTTAATATTGTTCTCTTATCACTCTGAAATATATATTTGTATATTAATCAATTCTTTATTTTTATAACTCCTAGGGAACTGTTTAGATCCAAAGAACTGATGTCAGGTTTGATACAAGAATGGTGGGACAGCCATTTTGTAAGTGAAAGATTACTTTGTGAGTACTTTGAAAAAGATCTGGTTCTTATTTAATTGCCAAACAGACTGAGATCTGCTCAAATGGCACTATGATTCTGGAGGCTGTGGGAAGGAGATGCTTTCACACGTGTTATCCTTCGACAGAGATATTTAGAATCCAGACCTTTTAGGATCAAATTAAAGCAAAGCGGTAGACATCACCTCTGTAGAAGAATACTGTTGTAAATCTAAAGTGTTGTGCCTCCGTTTCATGCAAAAATGTCATTACAGCAGTTTTCTCTACTCATAGCATCTTTGAGTCAAGCAGTTCTCTTCTTCCCAGGTTCCTGAGTTTGGAACACTTGCCCTGTGTTTAACTTGAGGAATGTATGTAGAACTACTGAAATCCAAGGCACTACTTGTGGTGCAAGTTTTGCAGCACTGGGGCACAAACACGTTCCATCAGCAGTTACAGCTTTGCCATCTCATTCCCTTTAGAAGTTTGCTCTGATTTCCCCCTTTTAGCACCTGGCTTATGTGAAGTGCTGAGCACTCCGCAGTCCACGCTGCCTTCTCAGGAAGTGTCTAGGATCTCAGATAAGGCCCAGTTTCTTTTTTTTTTTTTTTTTTAATACCAGTGGGACCCTGTAAATATGTAGTTGTTAATAAATCCCACTGTTGTTTTGCCTGTTGAAATAAAGCACTCTGAATTTTATTTATATTAAGGGAAACCTTTTTCTAAGTAATGGTCAAGTTTCATCTTTTTTCCATATACACAAGGCTTCTGTAGTATGCAGTGCAGCGACATGCTTCATTAAGTATATTCCATGTATCTGTCAAATTTTGGAAGCCACAAGTGGATTTTTTTTTTTTTTTTTTGAAAGAAATCATTGCTGTCGGACATCTGAATGTAAAATATGTGAATAAACTGAAATGCTTAGCTTTCACATTTCAACATGTTTCACTTCATTTAAATAAATACAGTGGTAAATGTTCTCACGGTTATATATTATTTGCAATGAATTATTTGCTGTATTTTCTTTGGGAAGATGCAGATATATATTACTTAAAAGAGTGTTTTTAGAAGGCTATCTACTAATACATCATTTTTAATCTCCTGCAGAAACATAACCTATGGTAAGGCTGTCCGGACAAAGAAGTATCTCTAGTAACTGTATAATGACTTCAGCATGTTCAGTGAGATTGAAAAAGTTCCTCAGAAAGAGAATATTTCATGAAGTGTTTAGGTTACAATAGTCTTTTTTACCTTTTATACAAAAATTGTGCGCTCTGATCTCTGGGTCATATTTTCACTGAAATTCTGTTTTCTGTACATGCAAAGAGGAGCGCTCATCTTTTAATACAGCACATATGAAGCAGAAAAAAAAGATGTTTAGGTTCGTTGACTTAGAGCCTGAAGGAAACTGTAATTGTCTTTTGTATGCATGCAGAAATCCTGAGCAGAAATACAACGGTAGATTTGTGCCAGCCCTGAGTAGCACAAGCCTGAATCCACCAGAAAAAAAAGGAGAATGAGAGACAATGTACAGGGGGAAAAAAAAAAAAAAAAAAAAAGGTGAGGTTTCAGTGGGACCATTTTTCAATTTAAAGATGGTCAGGAATTGAAAACAGTTGCCCAGAGAGTCTGTGCAGTTCCATTTCTGGAAGATTTTAAGGTGCAACTGGATGAAGCCCCGAGAAACCTGGTCTCATAGCTTCAAGCAGGAAGCTGGATAAAATGCCCTCTGAGCTCCCTTGCAGCCTGAATTATTCTAGGATTCTATGACTTTATGAAATATCAGATTGGAAAAATAGCAGTTGGGCATTATCATTTTGCTGAAGAAATTTGTACTCGAGTGCCATTCATGAGCTGAACAAACTGTTTTTCCAGAAAGAAATCTGTGACCTATTTGTCAGATCATCTGGTAGCTAGCTGACTGATTTGGAAAACAAAAACTTTGCATCTTTTCAGATTACATGCTTTTGAGAGGTGTATGTCATCTCCAGGTAGGGCCAGCAGGAGAAAAATAATCAAGTGATTGACAAGACAGATAAAAATAAAATGTTAAGGTTTCACTCTGAAAGCAAGTGCTTGCTGAAGAGAGAAATTGTTTCCATTAAACCAATCAAAGCGAAATTTGTGTTCAGTGTTGCATTTCAAGGTGTGCTTCAGAATATAATAAATAAGGTCTGGATTAAGAAAGACTGGTTTATTCAAAAATAATTATTTTCTCAAAGATTTGGAAGTACATTTCAAAGAAGCTGCAACTTCTAGGAGTTAATTATCATTGCAGTCATCGAGGATTTGGGAGTTTTGGTCTGCCAGGACTGCGCTGACGTACAGATCCTCTCCAGCCTTTATGGAATGAGACACATGGGCACTGCCACCACCATAAACACTGCTCACATTCATTTTTTTTTTCTCCACTCTCCAGTTGTATTATAAAAGGCAACATTGTAGTAAACCCATTTATTCTTCAACTTAAACACTAGCCCATGGTAGTCATGGGCTTTAGCGTGTGCAGTGGTAACTGCAGTCAGCTGTCTGTTCTGGGTGCAAATGTTGTTTACTTGGCCAAAGTTATTGTATTTGCAGATTCTCTGCTTGGCCCTCCTGTATCCTGGTTCCAGGTGATCCCATTCTGTGGAGCGCACACATGCACAGAGACACTTCTGTGTCCGTGAACTGTGGGCACACAGTTTCACCCACTGTCAGGGGCTCTTATACTGGCAAGGACCTGCACTGAAATTTGCTGTCTACACAGTAAGTTAAATAAACAGAGGATGGAGAGGGATCCTAATTACCCAGCCCTTCTCTTCAGCCTCAAAATGAGGCAACCCAAGTCACAGTCCTTCTCCCCAGAGAACGCTGGTGCCCACAGGCCAGGAATGTGCAAATTTACACATCTTTTTGACCAGCCATAAAAAGCAGTGTTGCACATGGTGACATTAGGAAAAATTACGAAATATTTGCAATGTTGTTTTTTGTCAGCAGCTACAATTCCAGGCTTGCTTTTCTCACCAATACTATTTTTTACATTTTTACCATATATCCTAGAAGTGCAGTCCTGAATCAGGCTCTTGCCAGATGACAGTCACGTAAAAAGTCCAAGCTCCTTCTTTGAAATCTTTATAGATGAGATGAAAATGGCAAAGCTTATTCTGTGAAGAATATTAAAATTTTATTTCCTCTGGAAAAGAAAAAAGAGGGAGGAGGAGGTGGAATGGGTCCCAGCCAACTTCCTGCTCCACTTGGTTTTACTCTTTTCCCTCCCTTCTCATACACTCAGGACATAGAATACTGTAGATTATAGAAGTGAAGATGCCACCTTACAAAAGCCATCCTCCAGAGCTATTTTTATATAAAATTAAGGCTTTAGGATATATGCAGACTCGAAAACAGCTGGTCATCAACACACTGATGCTGCATTTAGCCACACCCAAAACGCTGGGGCAAAAGTGTGAAGCATTTTCACAAGTATCCCGGCTTCCTGCCAGCTCCGCTTCCCTGGGCCTTCACTGCCAGTAGCCCTTCCATATCGATGGGGCCATCCTGCCTTTTCCAGATTCTGCATCTCCATGACAACCTTCCCGAAAAAACTGCATCTGAACCAAGAGCCCCTTCACCATCCAGGCTCTGCTGGTGTCAGCTGCCCTGCCACCCGGTGCTGCAGGTCCTGCAACTGCTGCTTCAGCACAGGCTGAAAGACGGGACTTTCTGAATGTACCATCGTCTGTCAACTTTACTGTTACACAGCAAAACTGACAGCAGCAATTTTACTGGGCAAAAGGAACTCAGAGTACCAAAAAAAAAAAAAAAAAGGCAACAAAAAGCAGAAGTAAAATTACTCAGCAGAGAATACTTTTTTTTTTCTCCTGGAACAAAAAAAAAAAAAAAAAGGCCAAAATCACAGAAAAAATCACAAACTATAAACTATAACAATGATTTCTGGTTATTCTTGACACTAAAGCCTTATTTTTAGGGGCAGAGGCCTGAATTCTGCACCTGCACACTGCCCTCTTCCCAGAGTTCCTCCTCCAGAGCTACCCCTTAAATATGGCAGCAGCTGGGCTTCTGGAGGGGGGTCTTTTACAGCTCTCTGTTTCTTCTCATCTTGCTGGTGAGTACTCAAATTTTGTTGTATTTATTCTTTCAGATTTGAATCAGGTTTGATAACGTAAGAGAGTTCTTCTGTTTTCTGAGGATTTGCTGCATATTCTAATTAAAATTAGCTCTCAGAGTAACCATCAGTCTTTCCTGCAGTACCTCCCTCCAAAGTAATCCTTTGTATTTCTCATGGCTATTCACAGAAATGCTGCAGTCAGCTCTGAATTCACATGAAACTCATGTCATTTAAATTTATTTTGTAAGACTTTTGTGACACAGTGTTGAATAATTTGGTTAAATATAAGTTTGTTATAAGCAGTTCCTTTTTACCAAGTTTGAAAACTCATGCAAAAGTTTAGGTCCTTTGTTGTTGGTTTGGATTGTTTTGTTGTTATTCCTGTTTTTGCTTTTTAAGAGGTGATCCAGCTTATTTATTAAAATACTGTGGGAATTACTCTGTCTCTAATACCTATGAATCAGTTATATTTTTAATCTGGATAGGGATTTTATTTCCCTGTGTTTGGCTGACTATTATGGGGACTAATGGATTGAGTTAAAGGCAATAATCTTCAAAATCCCATTCCTCTTTCTCTCTGAGTATTTCTGTACTTTCCAGACTTCTGGCATCACCTTGGCATCTGATGGGTTTCAGAAATAATTGTTGATGATACAGTAAATTTGTTTCTATCCCTGGTGTTTAAGTCCCAGTCCTACAAACACTCATGCATTTGCTCAGCTTTATGCACGACTAAGTCTATTGGCGTTAATGAGGCTGCTCATGTGCATAAAGTTAAGCATATGTGCAAGTGCTGCATGATCAGGGTCTTAGTATGCCAATTTGCAGTAATAAAAGACTTGCATAAATTCATGACTCCAAGTACTGGCTTCCCTGCTCATTATCAATGGTGAATTTTTTTAAGTTGCTTTTCTTTCACTGCTGTTATGAATCCTGGTTTAGAGAGGTGATATCAAAGCTGGCTGTCTTACCTGTGAGCCAGTGCTGACTTCACCCTTTTCGTTCTTAATGTACGTGTTTCCCCTGCCCCAACATACCTAAAAATGCCCACCTTAACCACACTAGTAATAACTCATTTATGTTAGTGATGAAAGATCAGGTCATACTTCTTTAGCTGAAAATACATTCCATGCTGAAGTGGAGCAGAGCTGCAGAAATAGCACGTGCGAGCATGGGCTAGGACTCATCAAACACCTGTGCACAATTCATGGCTTCTGTCATCAAGGGGTTAGGCTTTAAATGAAATTGGTAGCAGCTGTAACACATTTAGTATACATGCCAGTTAAGGGAGAGACTGCTTACACACACTTCTTCAGCTGGTGCGTTGCATGAAAGAAGTGAAATGCAAAGTATAATCTCATGGCGATTACAGTCCATGTCCCAGCGAGCAATAATCCTCCTTCTTATGTTCAACTCTTCCTTTGCTTTGTTGCAATCAGGACTTAATGCCTGTAACGTAGCTCATATAAAGTTCAGGGTGACTCGCGTCCCTCAAAAGCAAGGATGCATGGACTCCAGCATGCATAGATAGGACAGAGATGCACGCAGGATGATATAGGTGTTTGCCCCCCTGTGGCAGGCCCCAATGAGGACACGTATCTGTCCCCTCTGCCTGGCACCCGCAAGGCACATTCAGGTGCTCTCCAGCCAGCAGCCTCACTGCCCAGCTGGGGGCTGGCACCAGCCAGTGACCTCGAGGTGAGGATACGACCTCAATGCTGCAATGGGGAGGCAGACAGTGAGGCAACTGGAGACAAGCGTAAGGTGGTGGTGATGTTTGGCAGCTGTGTGTGCACCTTTGTTACTTGCCAACTCCCCTGTGTGAAGTTTTCATAGGGAAGAAAAATAAATTCAGGAACAAAATGGATAGTGGAGAGCTGACATCTAGAGAACCACTGTCTTGTCTCTCTGAATAACCAAACTTGACAAAAGAAAAGAGGAATAATGAGTGTGAGGAGGCATTTAAAGGGAGGAAGGGAAAAAGCAACAAACAGATTTATGGATTATTGGGAAGATAAGAGAGCATCAATTGGTAGCAGTTTGTAAGGATGTCTCCCCTGAAGCTAAACAAAATTGAAAAAGGCATCAACCGAATCTTAAAGCAACTCTCAGTGATATCCTATATGTTACCTTTTTAATGAATGATTTGTATGCAACACTTCTAGGCTGCAAATATTACAGGGCAGTGAATCAGACAGCATAATCCTGCAGAAACAGCAGGAAAAAGTTTGCAATAACAGAGGAAGGGGGAAAGGTCCTGTGGTTCTGCTCAGCTTCCATGAAACCATATAAACCTATGAGATTTTCTTGTGCTGTCATGTGGCTTGAATGATTTTGTTAGTTTTTTTTTTTTTCTTCTTTTTTTTTTTCTTTTAAACTACTGCTTTTTCGGAAGGAAATTATGTGTGTGGAATATGTATGCCTTAAGCCACAAAAGAATAGCTTCCTTCTGGGTTTGACAACCTTTAGAGTGCATCCATCTCAGATACAATCTTCTCTTGCTTTGTGTCTTGAATGAAAAGGTTGAACAGAAATATATTCTGTACTTACACATAGTATGTATATTTGTACAAAAAGCAACATAAATCCTCTTTTTGGTGTTTGTTTCCACAAGTAAGCTGTCTTTTCAAATGGTCAATGATTATTTGAACTACCTGAGTGACTGCAGAGTTAGTTTCCCCACATCCATCAGCTTCGGGAGCCATTTCAGAAAGGACAGTAGGGAGTTTGGAGTTTATAGCCAAAGCTTTCTGTGACAGTGGTTTAGAAATGCACCATAAGGAGGTTATAAAAAATTTGGTCCATACTGGCAGCAAAAGCAGTGGTTGAATCTGATTGTGGTTCCTGGCTACTTGGGGTGTTTGATAAGGCTTTACTGAAATAATAAGGTTGACACTGATCAAGAGAGTACGGGTGTGCAGGTAAAGGAGCACATGTGCTCTGGGGTTGGCAATGTTGCGGGACGTGCAAGGAGCAGCCCAAGGGAGCCACCACCACGAGGCCTGTGCCCAGCACTGTGAGCAGAACTGTGACGTTTTGTGGGCAGCTGCTTTAGGAGAGCCCTGAAAAGCCAAGCAGGAGGCTCTAAGGGAAGACTGCACATGAAGACCGAGATGAAGTGGTTAGAAGGAAAATGATGATGTTAGTTAGTAATAAGGTTTCTGTCTCAGCATTACAAGAAAGCATGTTTTCTGTGATCTACACTATTGATGCACTTTAAAGAGTTTTCTGTGGGTTCCCGGGGTTTCATAATGCTTTACTTTAGTGGACCTAAATTCCAAATTATAACTAGCACATCTGTCACTAATGAGGGCAGCAAAACTTTTGAGATTTCTGAAAGCCATCTGGAGCCACAGAGAGCAGAATCTCTGGAGGCCAGCCCAGAAGGAAGGTATTAACCGTCTTAGCACTGACGGAAAAGCAGGAATGGCAGGTAACATTATAAAATGAACGAGACTGTGCATCTCAAGGTCTTAGAGCACCTCCTTTCAGTGCAGCACACCTGCTTTGCCAGTCTAGGGCACTTGAAAGTGTGGTCATAAGGGGAATGCATGAAGAGGCTTCACGGTCTCTTTGCCCAGTCCGAGCCTGGAGCAAATCGAGGGTACCAAGCGCAGGCTTGTGACCAGTGTGAATGGCAGCAGAGTTGCCCATGTGTCCTGACTCCTGAAAGGCTGGAACTCCCATTCCTTAAACAGCCTATTCCCCCTAAGAGGAGCTGCTTTTGGAAACTCCATGGGACTGTTCGTGCGTTGTTTGGCTCTTGCAAACTGTGTTCTTGTGAAAGACAAGCCTGCTCCTCTGTCACTTATTTGTCTACGTGGGTTCAAAAGTTCTCAGCTTCCTGACAATTTTTTCCCCATTCTTGTTTTATGCCAATCAGTTAATTTGCTAACAGCACCCTCCATATCTTCTGATCTTAGGCAAGCTGGCTGGGTTTACTGGTATCTTTATCGCCACGTTACAGCCAGCAGCGAGGAATGCAGGTCAAAAGGGAAACGAGGAGGGACGGCTCTTTTGAAACGGGAAGGAACGAGGTCAGGGCAGTGGGGCAGATGGGGAGAGGCTGGGAGTACAGAGAAGGGATGTACTTTAAAAACAAACTCCTGCTGCACTAATCCAACTGCTATTCAGCTTTATCCTGCTTTGCTTATATATTACTAGAAATCTCCTTTTATCTTTCTTTGGTTCTTTTCTGTTTCTTATTCTGTGCATTAACATCTTCAGGACACAACTCTATTATTCTTACATGTTTTATAAAGTGTTCTGTACATTTCACATGACATTCTTTTATTAACTTCTGATCAAGAAGTCTGTTTCAAATGGAAACATTAGAACTGCTTGAAAATGGGAACATTTTTCACAAAAGGTGATGGTTGTTTTGAGACTGCTTTATTTTTCAGTTGGAATTTTTATTCTATCCAACTACAGAGCTCTTTTCCAGTAGACTTACAGTTACTTCAGATTTACAGCAGTGTGAATGAAATCAGAATGCAACTTTTGTCTTCGTCACAAAAGGGACAAGGGTTTAGGAGGAAAAAAGATCCATTCAGCAGATTTATTAGAATAAAATGAGAGTTTTTTTTTTTTTTTTTTTTTTT
>VZSV01000084.1:158908-191864 GCA_013398735.1 Nothocercus julius | reverse complement strand
AGTGACTTTCAAATGCCCTGCCAAATAAACCTTCCCCCAAATGTACAGAAGTTGCTGTCCTTTCTATCTCTTTGTCTAATTAGAGGCAGGTTAAAAACAACTTCTCACCATGCTTTATAAATCTATGGCTTGTCTTTCCATCACATTATATCCCCAATGCCCCTTGAAAAGGGGAGAGAATAAGGCTGACAGTGGGGGTAGCTCATTTTTTTAACCTGTGCCCTCTTCCTTCAGCACAATGAGTGAAAAGCATTTGCATCTCCCGAAACCATTGGGCCTTATTGTATGTGTCAGCTTATGTCCCAAAGCAGAGCAGTTATGTGGACATAGGGAGCTGTGAAAGACAAGGACTAGAAAAGGAGGATGGTAAAGGCTGCATGAAGCATCAAATAGTCATAAGACAATTCTTGTCTTCTTGCAGTGAGTGCTGACTAGAAAAAAAATGATGCTGTGATCCTTGTGGTTTGATATCCTTTGTGCATTCTTCTGAACTGTAGAGACTTGTTTCAATAATCAGTTAGGCTTCTGATGTAGCCATTGCCAAAATATGAAGCAGAAAACATTTGGGATAAGCATTGAACGTTACAACACTAGAATAACCCCGTTTGTACCTGTCTTGGAAGGAACAAAAGTATGTCTTTTATCCTGCTGCTCAAAAGATCTCTGCTACCCCTGACATTCACATAAGTCTTTGTATTTTGCTTGCACTTTGTCTTCTGTTTCAGAAGCATCAGTAGATTCAAGCATTGCTCACCCAAATCTATTCCCTTCTCTCAGCAGTGACTTCAGGAGCAACTTCTGTTCACCACTAAAATATCATGGCCAGCTTGTTTTCTTCCATCAGTTCCTCCTCCTTTTCTACTTTCTTTTCCCTTTATGGTTCTTTTTGTTACCAGCCCCTTGACTTTAACAAGTAAGGATTGTGTACATCACAAGTAAGCCAGGTGCAGAAGAAAAATCTGTGTATCTAATCTCACATCTCAGAGAAATTGCAACGACCAGGGGAGGTTGACGGGAGACAAAAAATACTTGTTTTTGTGTTTCTAATATAGGGATATCTCCATCTCTCAGTCAAGAAACATATTCCTTTGGGGTAGATGCTGAGTCTTCACCTAGTGAGAGACTTTCCATGTTTTAGACTTTATAATCCTATTGCCATAACATGTTACCCATATTTTATATTATGAGTAATATGTCAAGGAGCAACATAGAACCATGAATTGAAACCACCTCTTCTCAGGCCATATCCTTTGCCTTAAAACCGGCTTTTTAATTCCTGCAGGCTCTTTAGCAGTCAAAACTCAGAAATATTTCACAGTTTCTTAGTATCTATAAATGGTGTTTTACTGAAGCCAAAAGAGTTGTTTGCTGCTAGTGATGTTCCTAATTTTCTTGTGTTTTGTCATGTCTAAGTTCCAGCTTATGCACTACTGAGGGGCTTTTCACTGCTAGATATGAATGCCCCCCTCTCCCTCAACATGACTCTATTCAAATTGTTTAAAAATTTGGGTCCAGAAGTAAGCACACTCCTTCTTACATAGTGCTTCATTAAGTATCTCCAACAGCACTTTGCTTGCCCCTGTTTCATATCTACTTCAGAAAAGTTAGTGCATCATACATTATGATCACTGAGAGATATTTTCAGGCATGTCACTGTTTTGTAGGAAGGAAGCTTTGTATTAGGGCTTTTTGGTTATCACTCAGGAAGGGTGCTATTTGGACTTTCAGATGCGTCTCACATGAATATTTAAGTGATCCCAGATTGCGTGTCTGTATATTACAATTATGCTCAATGTCGCTATTCTACCTCACATTCTTCAGTCTGGCCACTTACGAAGGGAATGAGCGGTACTTTTCCCAGCAAAGAATTCATACATACAACAGTGCTGTAAAATCGAACTCTTACCCATCTCATTTTCTCCAACACCTTGCCCCAGTATTATTAAAGTTATCCATAGACAGTTCTGTTCTTCTCAGATCAAGGGCATATATTATATTTGCAGTTGCTGTTTGATTGGCAGCAGGGATGCTATTAGGTGCTAAACAATCTGAAAAAGTAGGTCACATAAATTTACAGAGTTTAGTTTGCTGAATACCTGTGGAGATTTACATATAGCACATCGTATGAATTTCTTTTGAGAAGCCTTTTCCCACATTGTGCTTTACAGTCATGTGGTGGATGGAAATGTTCTTCTAGCAAAATATGTCTCTTTCATGATTTCAGTAGGATAATCCTGATACTGCTGTAGCCTTGAAATCTGGGCATGAGATGGGAAGTGAATATAAATGGAAGAGTGACTTGGGGAGCCATGAATATAATAAGGGTCATGCAAATAGATACCAAAAGTCCACAGAATAAAAGGTGATTGCAGACGTGTTCTTAATTGCAAACTGCTGTCAAATACAGTAAAACAGGAGCTAGAGGTAACACTTTTCCCTAGCCTTTTAAACACTTGTGTGCATCAATGTGAGCAACACAAGCCTGAAATAAGCCCCAGCATAATGCTACTGATGTAATTCCAATTTACCAGGTTAGACAGAGGCAAAACTGTGCAAAAATCTGTAGCCTATTTTATTGAGGCCCCTAGTTTAGATATCATAATGGTCTCTTTTGGCCTATGACCCTTTGAAATGATCATTCCTCTTTTTGTAGAAGACCCTTAAGTATCTTGAGGTCATTCTGTTGGGTTAAATTGCAGCTACAAAATGGCCAGTAACAAACCAAACACATTTCTTTTCTCTTCTCTGAAACATGCTTCTTCTGTTGGAGACACTGCTTCTGTCACTCATTATAGTGCAATCCCTTATTGCCCAGTATTGTACTAACTCTGCTCTATTGTATTGTGAGAACACTCCTTTGCCCATTGTATTAGGTTAGCACCTCCTTGGCTATAATAAGTATGAAAAAAAAAATTCAAGGTTTAACTCGTCAAATGGAACTTTTCAGTGACTTATTAAAAGAACCCCTGCAGTATTACAAAATGCAGGTTTTCTGTCATCTAACTAAAGGATCCTTTTAGAAACCTCTTTTTTTTTTTTTAAAAAAAAAAAAAAAAAAGAATAAAATCAGGGAAGGGAGAACTGTGCCTTTCTTGATCATGAACATTTGGAGGAAGCAACACTGAAGAGAAGGCAGTTGTCAGAGCCTGCTAATGAGGTTAAGATATATTGTTGCTAGAGAGTTCTTATCTAATGAAATATAGAAAGAAACAGAAATGCTGAGAGTGATGCCTTTCCTGTTAACCTCCTCCGAACAGATATACCTTAAGTGTTGTCTCTGGTACTTCACACGCAAACTGTGATGTTTATTTGTAAGAGTGAGGCACTTGGAGCTCACAAGTCAGTGTTCCCTTTTCTCCTGCTGTATCCCCACTGGCAGCTCTTTTCTCCCACCACAACAAGCGAATTAAGTAGCAGCAAGTGAATTGGGTCCCTGGATTGTCATCTTGTATAATTGCCATTTCTCACTTTCTCTTGATCCTTAATCCTGAAATGTCAGGATGAAGTTGGGCTTTTTCCCATTTAAAGTCCCTATGGGATAAATGCAGCATATTTCCAGTGACAGGCATTGCATTCTGCAAGGCTGCCATTAATATACCTAGTAATTGGCACGCACGCAAAGGACAACAAAGATGGTTTTATATGGACAGATGGGCTTTGGGAGGGGTGTTATTTGTATACTGGCAACATCTCTGGTAAACACAAGTACTGTTTAGTGAGAGGTTTGGGAAGTTACTGGCTCTTGAATCTCTGAGGGTATAAAGCAAGGAGAGGGAGGAACAAGGTAAAAGCCTGACTGGTGGGGTAGGCAGCGCACTGCGGGAGGAGGCAGCAGCACCTAAAGGATGGTTTAAATAAAGTTCCCTTTCCATCCTCCAGGCAGCTGAGACTACTCCTCTCTCTGGTTCTGTTCATTCTTGTTCATAGCACAGTTTAAGTCTGTGTAGCAAATTACTCGCAGCTTGGAGAACTGCAGCATGACTTGTTCGAGAGATAAAGGAACCATCTGAGGGATATTGTTGTACTATGCTTCTCATTTAGCTTTGAGTTTGGGACAGAGTCACTGTGTCTATAATGCCATAAAGAGAGAGGCTGAAAATGGGGAGCAATGTTAGAAAACCTCTTCTGGATAAGAGAGAAAAGACAATGGGGAAAAAAACAGAATATATCAAGTTCAGAGGTCCTCCAGAAGTGCAAGATTAAGAAAAAGAGAATACCTAGAGCTCTTATATTCTGAGGGATGCAGGGAGGGATCAAAGAGAAAAAAATATATTTTTGGTTCCTTTATTCTGCATTGTTCACTTGCTCCTGGCCTCAGAAAAGAGACTGGAGTAGATACCTTTTTCAAGCCTTCTCCTCTGAAGAATTTTAAATAGACTTCATGTTAGATAATATACAGAGAACTATATACTTCTCCTTCAAAATGTATCTTGTCTCTTTTATTGTTTTGCTTCAAGTTGTTCTTAGATCATTCTCAACACTACTCTAAAGTAGTTTTTGGTGTGTATTTATTTCATTTCTGTAAGTTCTCCCTATCTTCTTCTGCTTACATGGGCTAATCCAAATCATTTTTCACAAGATAGAGAGCCAACAATAAACTACTTAATACAAGGTAATACAACTGACAAAATAACACCTGTGTGTATCAGTTTAAATGCCTTTGTTCCTCCCACTATTTCAGTCTGTCTACTGAGGACATCTGAGAGTCTCTTTATAAAAACAGTAAGTTTCCAATTAAGCATCATTGGTGGGACAAAAACATTGGTTTGGGTTGAAGCTCCAGAGCAAAATGAATGACAGTGAAGGCAAAATGCTGTGATGAGGAATCAAATGGCCCTGGGAGCACTGGTGTCCCTTCCTTTCTCTCCAGGTCAAGCTGAAGAAGTTGTTGGCTCCCTGGGAGCTTCCCTCTGTGCTCGTAGTGAAGAAGGATGTGCTCCGGGTGAAGGACTGGAAAACTTGGCAACTTACCCGAACCTGCCCTCTCACGTAGCTCTCAGACCTTTACTCCCCGTCGTGCCACCGCTTCCTTGAGAGCCATTCAAGGCAACTTCCACGATGGTCCTTCCACTGCTTTGAAAAAACATCCTGCCTCACCTTACCTTTGGTGGAGATTCTTGGCACCTTATTTCTCACAGCCAAAGGTTCAGGGACTTAATCCAGGTTCTCTTTGAAGATCTGTGGAGAGGTCTTGCCCTTTCTGTGAGTAAGAGGCAATTTACTGGTTAGCTGGCAGCGCACTCTCATTTGTTCTGACTTCAAGGTGAAAAGGCAGATTATTTTAAGACTATCACTAAACTGTTCCTTTGAGTCAGAGACATTTCTAGAAATACCTTTAATGTCCTTCTTTGAACTGGCTGCTTCGGTAATTACCTTCTTTGATATGCAGTTCCACGTATAGTGTAGACTGTTCTGTAATTTTAGAGCTTATTAACCACTAACTGGTATGTATGTGGTAGTTTTATTTAACAAAAACTTTGTTAGCCTTGAGCTGATAGGCTGTTTGCTGGTGTTTCTTCTTTGTGTTTTGGGGGTTTTGTTTGTTTGTTTTGTTTTCCAGGTGACTGGCCTGGCTTTTCAAACTTTACTCCAAGATGAGTTTCTTCTCCGTGTATCATTAAGACAGAGCATTTGTTACCCTCTCCCCAGACATTGCCTAGTCCTGGTACATGCACTGCTGTCACTCCCTTTTATCTTTCCATACATTTCTCAGCATGTTGGGTGAATGGAAATTATAGATGGAACTGCTGATGTGCTTTCATGTAGAGCATATTTTCTTTTACAGCTGTGTGTCTTGTATTTTAATTTCCCTTTGTTGTTACCAGCAGTTACTTCTATGCCTGGAAGACGAGCTATTCCCACACTTTTCCACAGCTTCTCCTAGCAAAATTTCTTTGTAGACTTGTTGGTGAGGAGAACTAAGAGGTTATAGGGCTGTTACCTTCCAGAAACACACTGAATTATTTAGTACCATCTCTTCTACCTAAAATTATAACATCTTTTGACTCTAACTTCAGCAATGACATCGCTATAATTTATTAGAACAGCAGCTTAGGCACTCCGAGGATACCAAAAGCCCAGGAGCTACACAAAAATACATGGTGTTAAGATTCCTGGGTTCTGTTAATTGGCAGTTCTGCTTCATCTGCGTGTTAGGCAGCAGCCACAGGTACCTTTGCTGTATAGGACAGTTGCTAAGTGGTCTTCAGACAAAGTGATACAGGATCTTTTTATAACTATTTGGGTGTTAAAATAAACATATGTGTTCAAATGTCTTTTTTTTTTGTAGCTACTTATATGCTGTACTTATTTATTAAGGGTATGCATATACAGTGGAGTTGTAAAAGTTGACTAAATTACTTCAGAAAGCTACAAATGGATGAAGGCAAATAATTTTGTTGGCTGTCGGACAGGTCCTAACTCAGACTTTAAATGCAGAGGATGCCAAATTTCTGTTTACTGTTACTTCTGTCATTCATTGTCTTTAGCATCAGTGTCCAAAACCTCTGGGGAAAATGTTATAAATGCTGGAGCATGTGCTTGAAATATTTGTGGGATTTTTCTTGCGTTTCTCTGTGTCTTTCAACATGAGTTCTATGGAACACAAATAATCAGGTCAAAGGAATATAGTTGTTTTTAGAAAAACACTAGATAAATAAAAAGGTAAAATCAAGCAACATCTTCCCAAGTCTAAAATATATATATGTATATAGGGCTGGATATTCAGCTGAGGTAAACTGACCCAATTCCATGTACTTTCACTAAGCTGCATAAAGTTTCTCCCAGAAGAAACCATTGGCCTATGAATGAATTACAACTAACTTGCCAGAGGAGGAAGAAAAGCCAAGAGGACAAAACTACAGAAACTGTCCAAGGTATCTTTCTAGTTGGCTTTATTTCATTGCCTTCCCTGAAGAATTAAATAATTGAATAATTATTTCCCATTTTGGTTTTGAGGCCAGCATTATTTGCTGATCAGTGCAGAAGTTTCTTGAAAATTAAATCTGGAAGTTGCTTTCCTTGTCATTTGCCTTTACTGAGGAAATAATAATCTTCCTAGTGTTCTCTCTAGAGGTAAGCTAAAGGAAATGAATTTTAAGTATTACTGTTTAAAAATAAATAAATAAACAGCAAGTCTTAATACTAAGTCTTAAAGAACTTCTAAAAATGCTCTTAGGTATAATAGAGCAAATTTTTCAAGCCCTGTTCATATTGAGAACTGTTTAATTCCTAGAGTGTTAGCAATAAAGTTACAGAGATTACTCAAAGAGCAAATTAGTGTGTGATACTAGACATAGCTCTGGCTAGAGTCAGTGATCAGATCCCATTAACTTTAGTATGGGGTAGAAAGGGTACTAAGGCAGAATCTGCCTTTAGCTTTTGCCTATATTCAGACTAAAAAGCCTTGGAAATAGAAATTGAGCTGTTAAACATTAAGCCTGCACGCATCATGCTACAGAATGAAAATCGTATCATTCTGGCCATGTAGAATTCCTCCTGCAGCAAAGGACAGTCTTCATCATGGAAAGGCGGAATTGTTCCAACACAAAGTCAAATAGGCAAGAAATTTTCTGCAAGATGGGAGAAATGCATTTGTTTAGAGTATAAGAAAAACAATCATCTGTAAATTGCAGACCTGGATCCAGGGCCTACACCTCCTAGATACTGGAATATGTTCACCTCATTTCTTATATTGTGGATGAAAAATCTTCCTAATAATCTTCCAGATATATTCAAGAATTAGTTTTTGTCCTATGTCATTTATGATCCATGTTGAAACATAACCCTATGGAGGGTATAGGTTTGCTTGATAAATAGATATCAGTGCTCCATTTAACATTCTAACCTAGAACTGTTTGGTACAGAGAATGGGATTATGATTAATATATGCTATAGCAGGAATAAGCATGTAGCAGCTTTCTTTCAAAATAACAAAACATATGGTGCTCAATTTATTACTGAACTAACTTTCATGATAATTTAAAAACCAAATCATGTTCCTAATTTTATATGATTAAATCCTTGTGTCTTTGCAAGTCCAAGTCATTGATTACCTACTGGTAGGTGATTTTGCATTTTTTGAGGGTAAAGTCAATGCCTTTTATTTGACCTGGCAAAGTATTATTTGCTCCTTCCTTGGGAATAATACACTGCTTATCTTATCTGACCCATGACCTGGTGTCACAGCGACCTAGTGTCGTGAAACGAAGGCATTACACTCCTCATATATTCTGAACCTAGAGTAAGTTTATACTGAGTGTGCATCCTGATATCATAAACTTATCTCATTCTCTAATACAGAAAACTAATTCAGATCCATCGTGCTCTGACAGTGGTCAGGTGGTATGAAGGAGTATGTTACTGAGGTGAAGGTCTATAAAATGGAAAATAATCACCATTATACCTGGAAATACTGGCTCTTGGGGAAAAAGTCAAAACTTTCCTTCAGAAGGAATCTTGCACCTTTTAGGGGGAGCCACAGAATAAATAACAATTTGGAGCATTCATTTTATGTTTGTACAGCTCCACAATTAAAGAAAATAATAATTAGCCCAAATCCTTTCTCAGGAGAATCTGCAGTTTTATGTCCTAATATACTTGGTGTAGTGAGAAGAAAGACATAAGACTCTTTTTTTTTTGTGGCAGCCCTTCAGGCCTTGCTCTGTGGGTTGAGGACCCTCAGCAGCTGGTGCATTGCAGAGGCCTCTCTGCAGTGCTGGCTGCCCTGTAGCTCATCTGTCCGTGGCAGCTTCTGCTAAAAGGCTGCTACCAGATCCCTGCTTGGCCAGGCTGTGCTCTGCCTTCCTCGCGGCTAAGGCAGCCAGGATGGCCTGGCTCCTCCTCGCCTCTCTTGCAGGTCATGGTCAGTGAAGCTGCGTTGCCAAGATGTGTGAGCAAACACAGTGCTAACATTTTATAATGTACAGTAGATCCGACTAAACATTACACGAGTGTTTTTCAGTCTGAATAATGTATAGGTCTAACCAAGACTGCAATTACAAGCAGTGCCTCAGCCTATAGAGGAACAACGTTGAATACAGTGTTCACAAACTGTCTGGTATCTTACCTGTGCAGTCACCATTCCCAAAATCACTGAGAGGGAGATAGGGTAAGGCTAAATTCCAGGGCTGCTTGATTTGCGGCATTGGTGCTGACAGGAAAAGCTAATCATTCTGTGACCGTGAAGTCTAAATTAGGGTTAAGATAAACTTGGAGAAGTTATCTTCTAGTGCAATAGAATTACATAGCAAACACCAGTCCTCAAATATGACATGACTCAAATCTCAGATGGCAGGTTAACCCTGATGAATGATTTGGGAAATGGCATGTACTGAAAGAGGGTGAAAAAAATATCCTAAAACTGCTTAATTAGTAGGCTAACTGATGAACTCATGGTCATAGCAATGATGGTGAATTATAAGGCTCCAGAATGTTTTATGTATTTGAATTAAAAAATAAACATTTTAATAAACCTAAGTTGCAGTGAAGTAATGAATTTGCACATTGAGAATGCTGGAATTTTCAATTCCACAGTCTTCCTCTTTTTCTCACTTTCATTCTTTTCTCTGTAAATGACAGGTGGAACCGTGCTAGCCATCAGAAACAATCCCATTGAGAAGTTCATTGAAATGCACAAATACATGGTTGCAGTCTAACTGCATATATTAATGAAAAACAAATTTATTGAAAATAAATTCTACCTGCTGTACTATAAAACTATATCAGCAGCTTCTTTCAAATTATGCATATTCCAAGAGCTAGACAAAATATAAATACCACTCCTATCTCTTTAATTTTGCAAATATTTTATCTGATTCCTGCAGTTACCACTCCATTGGTAGTGTGCGAACATGAGAGTTGGATAACAGTAGGGCTTTTTGTTTCTTTCTAGTGAAAGGAATGGAAGTCCAATAAAAAGCAAAAATGAAAATTTACCTTTTAAATCAAGCTAATGCAATAAAATTCCTTTGTGAATGTACTAGAATCAGCATATGGCAATTTAGCCCAACCCATAACGCATTCTTATTCATTAGACACTGTCCAGAGTCTCCAGAGAGAATATCAAACACTGTGTTGGAGGCTTTGCTACAATAGCAAATGCTGAATATCTTGGAAAAAAAAATTCAAGGAATGCATGTTAAATTTGAGTTAGGTATGAGTTTTTTTGATTTTTTTTTTTTTTTTTGCATTTTTTTATATATATAATTTTTAAGTAAGGTTTCTTTACCTTTAGAAATTAGGAATTCTGAAAGCTAAAAATCACTTATTTTAGCCAACTGATTATATGTATTTTAACCAGCTGTGATTGCTTGGGAGCTGTTTTGCTAATCCCTGCTTTGTCGTTAGGCTGTATATTAGCAGGATGGAAATGGCATCACTGCACCATAATTCAGCAACATGAATACAGAACAAGGCAAGTGCAGAGCTATCAGCAGCAGTACAACAGCAGATAATAAGACTCTGTTACCCAAGCAGAATGTGTTATGTAAAGACAATTGCAGTGTAGAAGCAATAGCTCTAATCAGGTTAATTAGGCTGCATTCATGTTTCATTTATGGTACAAGTACCCTGTAAATTCAAAGCAGCCTACCTCATCTTACTGAAGCCCTCTTATACAGCTGTCATCCTCTCTGTTACACTCAACACCATATTCTCCTAAAATCCTAGATATTTACCATCACTTTTTAATAATTTGATTGTTTACAGATCCGAAAACAAGTTATGATACAAGTTCTGCATAAGGTCCATACCCACACTAAAATCCCTTCCTCTGCAACCAAATTAGTATTTGTAGAAAGCTTGTTTAATTGTGTTTTATTTTTCTGGTATTTTCACATTCACTACCTTGCCATCATGATGGCTTTAAAGAACATGGCTCTCATCCTTCCTCCTCTTGCTCATTTTCTTGAACTGACAGATGGCCAGTTTTTCTCTGAGCTAGTTGCGAGGACATACCTGCTTTGTAGAAAAAAACAGACGCCAGTGCTGTGACCGTCCAGTTCTAGAGGCTTCTCCTTTCCACTCCCTGAATTTATTAGCTTGTCCTTTTAAAGTAGTAATGGGCACAACAATGTCAAGATCACTTTGTCCTCATTCCCAAGAACCTAGACGTAGATAGAAATGAGCTATTAAAAAAGAGAGAGGATTATAGCTAAATGTCCCTTAGACATTATTTCAATATGCTGTTAATAACATCACTCAAATTAATATTTTTAGTTACATAATTTTTGTTCTCTGTGCTGAGGAAGTATGGCCAGTTCAGCAGGATAATACAATGTCGTACAAAGTTACTGCAGAGGTCAAGCTGTATCAGTGATTAGCAGTACCAGAAAAGCAGGGTAAGTGAAGGAGGAGGGTTTTGCATGGTACTACTTGGAATATTACATTGTTGCTGGGCATTTCCTTCCACTCTGGGCTGCAAATGTTACAACTGCGACAGGGCATTTCTTCCTTCAGCAAATAGGTGTGTAACCACAGCCTGGTGTAACTGAAGGTTTAAAAAGTATGAAAATGCTACAGCTGAGGCAGTATTAATAGCTCATTTCCACTTTTCTATCAGAATTGGATGAATCAGATGGAAGGTACGTGAACTGATCGCTTTGTAATGAGGGAGTTGTCTAGCACTCTCTCTTCCTTGGTTTCGTGTCACCAACTTCTCAAAACATTATTTCATTTTAGGAAAATTTACATATAATTTCCAGGCAGATCTGACTATCCCTCTACATATACATCTCTTCTGTTATGAAGAGAAAAGGTGAGATTTCTGAATGTCAAAAGCTGCCACGATTTCTGGAGGAATCTGTAATGAAGGTGCCCAGATGAGGTAGTCCTTGTTTGGCTTGTGGGTCTCCCTGGCCTTGCCCAGCATGCAGCTCCAGGGGTGCTGCGAGGGGCTGCGCCGAGGAGCTTGTGATGTGTGTTTGCGGTGGGACGCAGGCCCAGGTTGTGCTCCAGCTGTGTCCAGAGCTGCCTCGTGTACTCTGGCACTGCAGCAATAAGCTTCATTGCTCCTCAGCCCGGTGGCATCACTCCAAGTAAATGAAGTAAGAGCGTAGCGCGGCTGCCAGGGGGACTCACGGCAAATGTGTGCCCAGTGTTTTGGACCAAGCTCTGGTTTCGCCCCTCTCGTTCCTGGTGAAGAGCTGCAGCCCAAGAAAACCTTGCTCTTGCTGGAGGGGAGAGTTTAGCTCTCTCTGTGCACTGCTTTTGAGTTTGAGCCCTCCTTCCATGCCTGGACACTGAAAGGAGATGCTTTCTGCGTGATATTAAATTTGGCCATTTGGCCAAAAGGATAGGTTTAGGTTAAAATGAATGCTAAACTGTTCCCCAAAGTAGGTAGAATTGAGCATAGGGAGCAAATTCACTCATGACTAAATGACACTTTTGCTAGGAATGGATCTAAATGCTGTTACTAGAATGAATTTTTAGATACATTTTTCCAAGTATCTCTGCAGCCAAAACCTATTGAGAACTTGACCCTCCTCACAGAGATGCTTTTTGAAACATAAGAATTGTTATTTATATTAGAATCATTTCATAAGCAAATAAATTAATTTTCCTCTTGTTTTATAATACAAATCTTGATTATTAGCCAAAACTCGATGCAAAGGGCATACTGAGATCTTTCCCAGACGAAGGCAATAAGATATGCTTGCAAAGAGAGCCACAATGGACACTGCGTAAAGATGGCTTTCCTTGCAGAACTATGAGCTTAAATGCCTCAGCTATAATACTATAAAATCAATCACAAATTTATCTCTACAAGTAGGTATCCTTCTTCAAGGATTAAGATATGTAAACAAGGCTGTGGTCCTCAGCAAGAGTAATTCAACAGGACATCAAAAATATGATTAGAGCTATGATTGGCTAAGTTAATTTAGTTATGATTGAAGAACTATTTTGATTTTTTTTAATATCTAAATTATTGTTTTACTGTATAACTGCAATGTTCAGAAGCTGAAAAATTAGGAATTAAGATATTTCAGAAATAAATCCTCTGTATCACATGCAAAGAAAAATTATTTGGCATCATGAAGTTTTAAGTTGTCAGCATTCGTGCTCTTAGAAATGTTTATTCTTTGATTGATCAATACGCATTCTAAAATACACTTATTTGTCAAATCAACATGCCAAAAGAAACATGTGATAGCACATACCTTTATAAAAGCGAACTCAACATATTCACCTTTACTTTGTCCCCACCATGAGGGGGTTGATATTAGCCCTGGTTTTAACCCTTGTGGGTAAGTAACTTACCTACCTTGATGATTTCAAATAATAAGAATCAGAAAAAGGTTTCAGAATCTAAATGTGATTCATTTATAAATACAAGCTTTCAAGTTTTATAGGAAAATCCAATTTATGGCTTTTTTTTTTTTTTAGTTATATTAAGTTATATTCCAAGTTAATTGGAAAGAGTTACGCCATATGTGCAAGCTGAGATGTAGCTTTTCATATTAAAATATATGAAATTTTGGATTATTCTTGCTTTGTCACTTCATGACTTTTTTTTTTTTCTTTTTTCCTTTTTCTTTCAGGGAGCCAGCATCTTAATTATCGTAAGTAACATTCCTATCAGCTAATATAATTCTAATGAGTGAAACTCAAAATCTGAAAAATATATCAATGTTTAATATGATTTTAAAACATCTAATTTTCTTCAGATGCAATATAAAAATGCAAAAAGATATTTCCTGTTTCATACATTCTAATAGAGATATTTTATTGTATACAGTATGTATGATGTTCTGCTGAAACTATTTCTTTGCAGAACCTGATTTCAGTGAAAACAAGGCTTTTACATATAATTATGAAAGCATACTTCTCAGTGGACTCCCAGAGAAAGGACTTGCAAGAGCTGGAATAAGAATAAGAAGTAAAGTGGAAATTAGTCGTATTGGGCCAAAGCTTTGTTTTCTTAGGGTAAGAAAATGTATCTAATTTGAAAGGTAAAATTACCTTCATACTTGATTTTTTTTTTTTTTTTTTTTTAATTTTTTGGGGAGTAATTAAGTTTCGTCAGATGTTGTGCTTACTCAGGCAGAATGTAGCTAACACTATTATTTTTATTCACTGCCCTAAATTCTATTTGCACTTTGCTAGGTAATTCTCAGCTCAAGCCAACCTTAAACTTGAAGGATTTCTTCTGCTTTATGATCAGGGAGACAATGGAATGTAATTTGAAATGAACAATAGTTTATTACTGGATCAATCCAATTGTTCTAAACTGTACAACCTCGGATTATTTAATCACCTGATTTTGTAACCAGAAAACAAAAAGCAATAAAACATGCACCAGTAGTTGGATGTGATTCAATATTTAGCATAATTAATGTCTTCTGGTTGCTTCTTTTGCTGCAGGGTCCTAAATGACATCCTTTGTCATCCTCAATTGTATATTTTTACTGCATGCTGAGTAATTACTAAGAGTTCTGATTACGCGAAAAACACTTTTGCCTTTAACAGAAGCCTTTACGCGCTTCTAATGAATGTATTGAAACATACTCCTCAATTGCTTTACAAAAATTCTGCTCTGTCTTCTGTGTATGTGGAAGAAAAATGGTCATCTTAAAAGCTTTTATTTCGCAAATTGAAAACTGCAGATTTAAAAAAAAAATGGTGACTGTCTGATAAATGCCTGTAAATGCTCTTGCTTTCAAGTCTCAACTAGCCTTCTGTTACTAGGTATTTTTGTAGGTTCAAAATTATAATAGATACAGACAGGAAACATTGCTTTCCTATGACCTTTGAAATTGTCTGGATTTCTTTTTTTTTTTTTCTTTGCAAAAGCCAAGCAACTAGAGGCAGGACCAGGTCTTGTCTTGCCCCACCAGTCCTGGTGAAACAGCCCTTGCTCTGCTGGGGTGCATCTTCCCCCCAAATTGCCTCCTGTTCCCCAAATCCTTCCGATACTGTTTCACCTGCTCTGGAGCACTTGGGGAAAGGTTTGAGTTTGAAAAATAAACATTTTCTGGCAAGAAAAAGAAAAGAAAAAAAGTCAGAAGATTTTGGGCAAGTTCTAAGTGAAAGGTAACGATACATATATTCCCTTCTGCATTGCGAGAAGTTTATTTTGCTGCTGTTATATTCAAATTAGACAGTCTGGAGGGATTGTTGAGGGAATTAATCTTTCATCTTTAGCCTACTAGTTCACATTCAGCCCAAGCAAAAAGCCCTGGTCCCTGGGTGGTTTCCAGCTGACAGTTTTTTCCTCACAAACCCGCATTATGAAGCGCCTGGAAGCCGCAGCAGGCAGCGTAAGTACCGCGTGGGCCCCGAGGCTGGGGGAGCTGCTGGACCTGCAGCACCGTCCTCAGCCTGCCCCTGTACGACATGCCAGAAGCATGACCGAGAGGCAGCAGGAGGGACCTGCTCCTATCTGCGTCCTCCATAAACTTCACTGGCTGGGGTTGGCACTGATCTCCACGAAAAAAAGTAACAAAAATAAATATGAAAGTGCAGTCTCCAGTGATTTGCTGCATGAGGATTTAGCCGGTGTGGCTTTGGGGGAAACTGAGCTGAGTTTTGCATCACTTTGCCAGCCTGAAGTGTTGTTAAAAAAAAGTAAACAAGCTCTGTTCTTGTAGTATAGAAACAGTTCAAGTTATACATAGCATAACTTTCTACTGACTTAGGCTGGCCCCAGGCTTAAGATTAGAGGACTAAGTGCAGGATAGGGCTGGTACCAGTTGGTCTGAGCCTTTGGCTCTCGCACCGTACAGAAAAATACCCAGGGAGGACACTTCTTGGAGCCCTCTCCAGTGCGCCTCTAGTTACGACTGCGTGGCTGCCCCAGCAGCCGTGTTGCTACTCGTTTCCAACTCCTGCCTGTGCTTTTGGCCCCGGTGAGGGAGATGACAGAGTTCGCAACAGGAGTTAATGACTTTTTATATGCAACGTTAACTTTCTCCTGCAGTTTCCTGCGGATCTCCCATCCTGCTTTCGGGTGGAAGCAACCTGCTTCATGCAGCTCTTCTCCAGCGCCTTTTTTTTTTTTCTTTTTCTTTCATGCAAGTCAACCTTTGTCAATAGGGATTATCTGTGAAACAGAACAAAGTATGCTGACTTGGAAACGTCAATAGTCATCTGCATTTCTCAACATATATATGTATGTATATATAAATGTATATTTTATAGTAGCTATGCTAACTGTAGACTAAGTTAAGTTGTATCATTAAAGAGGCTTTGTGTTATTTAAAATTATATTTTTGAAGGGACTTTGAATAGAACCTTAGATGATATTTGCACTGTTTATTTGTATGCAAATAAAGAAAAAAGAGAAATTACATTTCCTCTGTCTTCCAGATTCACTCAGTCGAAGCAGCAGAATACAACGGTGTCTGGCCTACAAGCTCCTTCTCTCGATCGCTCAAACTGACTCAGGCGCTAACAGGACAACTGAGTAATCCCATCAAATTTGAGTATAGCAATGGCCACGTTGGAAACCTTATGGCTCCTGAGTCGGTCTCGGAGGATGGTCTCAATGTCTGTAAAGGAGTTTTGAGTCTGTTCGAATTGAGTGTAAAGAAGATGCATAACTCATACAGCTTCCAGGAGGTGAGCATTTCATCTTGCCCGTTACTGTTGCTTTGTCACTAAGTAAGCCCTCTCTTCTGATTCTTTTCCTGCATTTTCTGGATTCATTGTTGACATTATCTTCAGTAAAAATAAACACTTAAGCTTAGGATGCTCATTATTTTTATGAGACATCATCTGATTGAGCTGTAGGTAAACTGGACAGCAAAATAAGTATATTTTTAATCTAGTTGATCAAATTATTTCAGAAAGTGCATCTGCAGCATTAAACCTTTAGAAAATATGTCTATTCTAGTATAAGTAAGCTCATATGAAAGCAGAAGCCTATGTAAAATTTGAATACTGTGTTAAAACAGGCTTAAATGTGCAACATAAGATTAAAGCTAAAATAACACCAATTCCACTTTTTCTATCAATCAAATATACTTTAATCTCTTCTAGCTCCTATTTTAGGAGGAAAATAGTATATATGCCATGATATTATTTGTAACAGCTTTGACAGCTGCAGTTGTTCTATTGGAATTTCCCCTGTTTTTTTAGGTTTTAATATCTTAGTAAAGGTAAATCATCTGATATTACTACTCACCATAGAAATTGCAATGTACTTAGCTTTTGCAAAACCATATTTACATTGATTAGACTGCATTTGATTCAGAGATCAGCAAAATCCTTGAAATTACTGTGCTTTCATGTTATTTTTATTGAAAATGCAGACTGGAGCAACTTAATTTTTTTTTTTAATATATTTTTATATGAATAGAGTCCTTTTCGAGAAAGGAACTACATGATTTAGTACTTTCATGCTGCTTGTTGCACATAAAAACCTGCGTCGTGGTGTCACATATTTTGCAGAGCTATTTTCTCATAATCTAGTTTTACATCTTCATTCTTTCTAATTCAGTTAGCAGTATCTCCTGCTCTTATTGCTTAGCAATATTGTGACTTCACCTCCTAAAATCTTTTCCAAGTTTTCTTTGCTTTTATCAGACTGTTTTATCAGCATTGGCACCCTTGCCCGACAGTCTTAAGTCACTCCATAAAGGAAGACAACCATTATTAGTCCCAAAATGCAGAAGGGGAGTCTGAGTGACAGACAGGTTTAAGTGACTAACCTGGGACAGGCTGCTTTGCAGCTTGCAGATGGTAGAGTAAGATATCCTGAATGAGCTATCATAACGTAAATAGCACTTTCTAGAAGTCCAGCTATGGCAAAAGGCTACTTTATCCTGCTAAGACCTGTGGGCTGGGCATTCCCATTTCAATTTTAAATGGCTCTACCTCAGTCTGCAGAGCAGCCCCCATACCTGTGTTTGCAGAGTATGAGTCTTTTGGCCTGTGATCTTGCTTCTAACCCTTAGTGATGCCACAGTGCCTTCGGGAGTACTGTTAAAGCACGTATATCTTCCCTTGCAAACTATCACATCACCATTTGACTCAGCTGACATAGCCCAGAGCTCCTCTCTGGAAAAGCTAAGTTATCAATAACAATAAAAAAATCATGAAAATAACCCTTCCTTCTAAAATGCAATCAGATATTTTCCTTCCCCAGATCTTCTGACTGGCTGAGTTGATTTAAGACTTCTTATGAATATATATGCTTGAAATATTGTTGAAGATCTCAGTTAAAACTTCAGACTCGAGAAACCCACAATCAGAACTCTGCTATTCTGAAATTCTTTTTAATTATTGCTGTTCGTATTGTGATATATTGCCAGATATTCCAAGACCTGTTCTATAGGCATTTATAAGCTGTCTATAAAAGCAAATTTTAGGGGCAGAATGTCATTTCCAACCTTAAAATACTTTGCTGTTGAGATTTTTATTCTGACTGATCACATTATTTTGGCATTTTTTTATTAATATTCTTCAAATCATATTGTATAATCCACAGTTCTACCTGGAAATTACTATCCATCTTTTCTGAGGCTCCAAATCTTGTCTCAGGGAAGCTGTTGAGAATTCTAGCTCTCGCAGTGAAACTCTGATTTGGCTTACTGTGCACTCACCTGCACATGTAGGAAAGGGAAGAAAGTCATCCTGGTTTGGCCTCTGGAGAGTACTATGGCTAAAAAAGTATGCACTTCTAACAAGAATTTTTGAGCTATAGAGTTGAACGGGACAGTTTATATGGGGAACTCAAGGCATTCCACTTACGGGAAAACATTCTCTTTAGGGGTGAACATTCTCTGATCCTGTCTAATTTTTGCCAGGCCAGCATTGGAGGAATTTGTAATACTACCTACACAGTTCAGGAAAACAAGAGAGCAAACCTAGTATATGTGACCAAATCCAAGGACTTGAACAGCTGTGAAGAAAAAGTTCAAATGGTCACTGGTTCAGCATACACTCATCCTTGCCCGACCTGCCAGCAGGTAAAGTTAGAAGGGTTGTGTTTACAAATGTTATTTATTTATTTGTATTTATATATATATAAAATGTTTATGTTACATATTTTAAGTAGAGCCATATCTGTTGCATCTAGTTGTCTACAGTTTCCTTCTACATGAAGATCCTAGCTGTGGAGCAGCAATGATCTATGCATAAACTGTCACATACTGCAGAGATTCCTCAACTGGCTTGAAAAGCATTGATTATCATCATAACTTAATTCATCTCCTCTGTGGAGTAAAAACAAAGCTAGCCAGGATGTCTAGTTTTGGGTATTCAAGACAGATATTTCTGCGTCATATTACAATGCAAAGCATAGGCATAAACGATGTTTACCTCAGCTTCCTGTCTTTGAAATAAGAAATTGTGTGGCTCACACTGCTGCTCAGGGAATAACCAATGACTTATATTTGGGGAAGGCTAACACTGCTTAGCAGTAAAAGCCTGGCCTCTCCCATGGAAGTGTACTTGCAGAATTCACATAAACTGCTAATATGAACAGTGAAGAAAACAGCCCTGCAGAATAAGCAAGTTGGAAGTGTGTGATATAAGAGTTTCTAGTCACAGAATTTTAAAATTAAATGACTTTCCCTTTTTTTCTTTGACACTCTTTCATTATCAAGAGGAACAAGAATTACCAGGCAACTGCTACTTACAATTACAAAATTAAATATGCACGTAACGAAGCTGTAATTACACAAGCTGATGTCGAGGAAATCCACCAGTTTGCACCCTTCAATGAGATAACAGGAGGAAATGCTATCGTAGAAGCAAGGTATTGTACATGTGTCTTTAATTCAGGAACTCAGCATCTCAGTAATCTGGTCAAACTCCATAACTGGAATAAATCCTTTATTTCCACGGCCTGTTTTTTTGCCAGTATTTAATTACATAAAACCCCAAACAGTTCATAAAAGCAACCTTCACTGTTAGTTGTAAATCTGAAACATGCACATCACTATCCAAATTTTGTTAGCTGAACTTGGCAGGATTTGACTGTTTTATTTCTCAGGGATATTTGATTTATGTCATAAAAGCCAAAACAAATGTAATTCCATCTGAAAAATTGTGAACTAATATATTTGTAGTAAAATACTTTGAAAGACAGTTACTCACTGAAAGAGAGTTCCCTGGAAAATAATAATGCAGTAAAAGACCCTGGAGACTAGTTCGCAAGAAACCTAGATATGACTTTGGATTCCAACATACTTCCAAAGTATTGTGGGCCGCTTGCAAATCTTCCATCAAAACTGTTTCTTGATAGGAAATTGGGTTTTATTGCAAAAAGATTGGGTACAGGACATATAAAACGTATTTACTTTTCCACAGAAAAATTTGCATATTTTTTAAGTTTTAGGCAAAACGAGAACACGATTGTCCAAGAAGTGAATCCCCTGCTTATTTTTAACTCAAGTCTCTCAACTTCCAGAGTTTGAAAGCTTTTTCATCTGCATCAAAATCATCTTTTCTTATTTATTTATTTATTTTTAACATCTCCATTAACATCTGCAAAAACCTCCTAGTTTACAGTTTTGGTCCTGGTTACAGTTTTGGAAAGCGAAACATCAGAAAACTCATGTCAATAAATCCTTGATTAACTTAATAGGATAAGCAAAAAAATGGTGAAAGAACTTTACTATTTCATGCAATCAAGGTGAATATAGATACAACTGTAGTACCTTTATCAAATTATAGGTTGCTATGAGAGAGCATTGGTCTGGAATCAATGAAACTTTGTTGATTTAAACTTTCTTCCTGCAAGCCTGCATGGACTTCTTCCTCAGGAATTGACCTCCACAGAATGCGTAGTGCCTTCATTCTTCCTTATTTTCTCTGGATCTCTTGCACTGCCCAGCAGAAAGGGCCAAATATATGATAGTTGGGAAGATATGAATCTGTCACCCAACTCTTCTGAAGTTATTTTTCTGTTGCACTTTTGTTGTAAAATGAAAATCTTACATCAAGGACACTTGGAACTGAATTTTCAGACCTATTCAGCATAAGCCTCTGGCTGTACCTTGTGAAGCCAGGAGATGTTTTGCTGTTGTTTCACCATTTTAATGCTCTCTCTAGCATCCATTTGCTCTTCTTCATGGAGTATAACATTTTTCCATATATTCTAGGCCAGTATATCTCTTCTCAAAACGCTGGAGATGAAGGCATAGTAGATTCATCTTGTTTTGAAAAGGGGAGTTAAATCTGTTTAAGCGCACCTAGCATTATATGTTCTGACCCAAACGCCCTTCCAATAATATTGTATAAAATCTGAAGAGAGAAAAAAAAAAAAAAAAATCTTGCTTGATTCTGTAGTGACTTCTATTCAAATTCCAGTGGCTTCTCTGCAAAGCAGTGCTATGATATTTTCTGCAGGAGTTCTGTGAAATCCATATAGAAGGAGGGGATAGAAATGATATAAAAGATCATCATAGAGATTCCAAAATAAATATGCCAGTTTCTACAGAGATTCTGAGATACTGTGCAATACAATGTTACTGCTTTGGAATGCTTTCAGATGTTCAATAAAAATGCCTGACTTTAGTGTCCTAAATGACCAATTTTAAACATAATTGGCAGGATAGGATGCATCTTTAAATGAAAATGTAGCACACGTAGGGAATGTTTACAAAGACAGTCTCATTGGAATTATTCTTAATAAAAAAAAGCTGAAAGTTTGGTGCTATTTGAAAAATTTCCAAAAACTTGAGTTCTTTTCCGAAGTCTAATCTGGAGTTCATCTGGCCCTCTTTATTTGGTAAATCCAATTTGAAGCTTCGTGAGAACCTTTTACCTTCTGTAGTCCCCAGGACATCCAGTTTGCCAGGCAAGAAGGGGAGAGAATTGCTGTAGTTCAAGTAATAAAACTGTGATTGTTCTTATGGTATGTAACAATTTTCAGTTTCTTTTGAAGCTTCCAGGAAGGATAGACATTCAAGGACTTTTATGTACTTTTTAAAGGATTGAAATTAAGTGATAATTTATGAACAAGTTTCCCATCAGCTATTTTTCTCTAATCTTTAATTTACTCCTTAAAACACAATGCACAGCTTCTGCGATCTTATTTAAACCACGGTTTCTCACCTCCCACCTCTTCCTTAAACTCTCAAACCATCTTAATCCCAAAAGAAGGCAGTGGCTAACTCTGGTCTTGAGCACTGCGCACAGCTCCCTGTAGTACAGCTCTGAGCACTGTGTCCTAATATATTTATTTGTAAATACCTTTTCCCCCTCTTTAAACAACTGTACTTGCACACTCCTCTCTGTTTATTTTTTTGCCTTACATCTCGTGATGTTAACCCCTTGGTTCCTGCATTCCAGGCAGAAGCTTGTATTGACTGATGTGCAAAAGCAGATGGCTGAGATCCCACCAAAGGAATTCTGGAAACGTGGATCACTGCAGTACCAGTTTGGCAGTGAATTGCTTCAGCTTCCTGTCCACTTATTCAAAATAAAAAATGTGGAAAGCCAGGTAAGCTTTAGCCACCGAACAGATTCTTTGTTGAAAGGCAGATTTAGCGTATGTGGGGGAAAAAAGCACGTGTGAGCATTGTGTATTTTGATCTTCCTGCAGATAGCAGAAAGCCTGCAAGACCTAGTAGAAAACACACATGAACAGGTTTCCAGTGATGCACCTGCAAAAGCCCTCAAACTTTTACAGCTTTTCCGGGCAGCAAGCGAGGAGAATTACGAGTCAATATGGAAACAGTACTCAAATCGGCCGGCATTCAGGTAGCAAAAAATAGCGATGATTTTTCTTTTGAAAAAAATCTGTTGGAGGCGATCTGACATTACTTTGTTCCAATACAGATCCAGAAAACGACCACTGCCTTTCTCATTGCAGGCGCTACCTTTTGGATATAATTCCTTCAGTTGCCACACATCATGCACTCAGGTTCTTAAGGCATAAAATGGAAAGGCAAGAACTCACTAACTGGGAAGCAGCTCAGACTTTGCTTGTCGGTCTACACTCAAGTGTGCCAACTCGGGATGTGATGGAGGAAGCCACAGTAGGATTCTTTAAACACTATCTAATTGCTCTTTATTAATTTTAGAATGTCGTATTTATTTTTTTGACAAGATGGCAAAGGCTTTGAAAATACAAAGGTTTTATATCCTCTAGTGAGGTTAAAAGAAGTTTATTTCCTGACTGTCTTAAGGGAGGAGAATGCAAGCCAAAGGGGTATAAGTGAGTCCAGCATAAAACAGAAAAGAAAGAGTAAAATACCCCTCAGTGTTGGAGGTTATTGCTACAAAAAGTGATTTCTAGCTTTTCTTTGTCCAAATGTACTTTGTAGTTGCATCAGATCAGATCTCTAACTGAGACTCTCTGCAAAGACTAGGGAGTAAGAAATATATTTTTGTTATATTGGTTTTGATTGACTAGCAGAGTGGGAATAAATCTGAGCAGATCTAACGAAATCAAGGGAATTATGCCAATGTGAAGCCCACATGGGAGAAATCATAATGGCTTTTTACAATTTTATGGCTCTCCTGCGGGTTCAAATTCTATTCTCTGACACAGGAACCTTCTTTGCCCCTCTCTGTGCCTTCCATGCCCTCTATGAAAGCTGTCACAGCTCAGCTGTTACTGTGCTGTAATGCTGTGCTTCCCACTTGAGGAAGTGATGGGTTGCTGCCTCTTGTCAGCTCTCACGCTCCTGTCTACCCATGCTGAAGTCCACTCAGAATGCATCACAATTTTTTTTATGCCTATAGCTCAGGCAATTATAAAACAAGTGCTTTTTGAATAATGTGCACT
Organism: Nothocercus julius; assembly: GCA_013398735.1. Lineage (NCBI taxonomy): Eukaryota > Metazoa > Chordata > Aves > Tinamiformes > Tinamidae > Nothocercus > Nothocercus julius. The sequence continues at coordinate 168,184 of VZSV01000084.1, read as the reverse complement.
TCTCCATTCTGTAACTGGGTGGTTCTGTCCCTTTGGATTACAGCTTATACAAAATCAAAATCTAGAAGACTGTTAAAGCTACAGATTTGTCTTCTAGATGTTCCTTAGAATTGCATTATGATTGCATTGTCAAATACAGTAATACCAACCAATTAACTATAAACCCATCAATATAAAAGTATTGAAAGCTGGCTCTTGCCTTGCATTTGGCAGAAATGTATTTTTTAAATTGTTTCTTCTTCATTAGTTGTGCTAATGAACAACTACTTTCTCCCCAGCTCATCGTGAGAAAACATTGCCCACGCTCAAGTACTGTACTTGGAAAGGTTTGCCATCTTAGCTATGCATCATTGTGCCATAAACAGTGTTCTTCATCAGATTCCTGCTCTGAATGTCTCCAGGTAACCTGTTTTTTATTTATCTTTTAAAAGAAAAGTTAAGCCTAGAATTCTCTCTTCACTATTCAGAGATCTGTATTTCACATTCCCATTGGGGAAAGGAACTCCAATTGGTTAAATCCAGCATTTTTATCTTTAGATTAACACAGAAAAGATAATGAAAGGAAGAAGCATGTAATTCACAGCCCTTTCTGAGGACTTCTGTGTGCTTTTTTGCCAATTATTAGTGAAGTCCCACGGTACTGCTCTAAAACACTTCTAAATGCAGGCACTTAACAGATATGTAACCTAAGTGACACAAAAGCACTTTTTTTGCCCAAAGATGTGTAGCCCATCAGTTTCTCATCCAGAGAAGAGCCGGGAGCCAATTGTCTACGTCCAGTACAAGGTTTTAAATAATTGTAATACTAATATGCACCTGTTCTGCATAGCTCTTAAATCAGTACATCTCAAAATAGTTTTAGTAGTAGTATTTCTCCATTCCTGATATGCATGCAGTGGTTTATGGAGATCATCCACCTGGCCAGCAGTGGAGACAAAAAGAAAACCCTCGTTTCCAGTAAGAGCAGGAACTTCTCAATATATTGTGCGCTTGCCAAAACTTTTTTTTTTTTTTTTTCCCCCTCTGTCATATGCCACAAAAGGCCCAAACAGCTTCCTGCAGTTTCTGTGTGCATCTCCTGCATTACAATTGCCACCAACAATCTAGAGCTAATTAAATATAGGAAGCCCAATGTCAGGAAATAGAAAAACAAAATTGACCAAAGCAAATGATTGTACAGGTTACTCAATATTCAATATGGTAATTCAAATTTCCAGTTTGATTAGTAATACTAAATTTCTGTTTCTGCAGCATCACTGGATCTCAAATGTGATATTATAAAGCATGGGAACAGTATTTAAATTATTCTGTGACATTTCAGAGTTTCCTCTTTAAAGCCATTGTTTAGCATCAAAAGCAGTTTTCTGTTGGGATTTAGTTCTTATATTCACAGTCTTCAGACATCTTCTAATCTTGCAACATACCTGATATGTGATCTAGTTGCTTCCAAGGAAGACTGTTGAATGACCTGGTGATCTCATTCCCAGTTATTAATCCTTGCTAAAAAGTTGCTGTCACAGCTGGAGGTGAAGGGCACTGCCACTATCTCTATCTTCAGGAATATAATCTTATTTAAGGATATGAAGAACTAAACTGTGTCTGCATTTTTGCACCTGTCTTTAAACAGCAGGGGGAGATATCCATAAAGCATTTTTACCAGCTTCCTAACCTACACCAAAAGGCAGTGGGACTAGACCCTAACCATTATTTTTGTCTTTAAAAATTTTAGTCAATAACTTTAAGGCATAGGGATGAAGAAGCTGTTCATTGCTGCTTTCTTGGCTATACTCATTCTTTGAATAAAATGTCCTATTTATAAGAACAAAAAGAATTTCAAAATATTTAAAATAAGTGAATTGAACAAACTGAAACTATCAAAGAAAAGTCAAACCTCAAACACAGGTGAGGGGCTGGGATATAGATAAGAGCTATAACTGAAGAGAAAATTTGTTTTGTTTTGTTTTTAGCTACTTCATGGCTTTGCAGGAGAGGCACTGAGCAAGTCTAACACAGAAGAGATCTCCCTGGCCTTGAAAGCCCTTGCAAATGTGGGACATCCAGCCAGCATCAAGCACATCAAAAAATTTTTGCCGGGATATGCATCTGGTGCCTCAGATCTGCCCCTTAGGGTTCATGCAACTGCTGTGATGGCGCTGAAAAACATAGGCTTGAAAGACCCAAAAATGGTAAGGAAGTAAAGCTGTCTGCCTTGCACTTACGATAACTGTACATGTTGCTCCTAACTGATGATGATGGAGGCAGGGACCAGGAACACCAGTTTTTCAAATGTAGCTCTAATATGTAAAATAAGCCAATCCTAAGTGTTCATGTCTTATGCCTTTTGACATTAATCTCTAGTATTTCAAAATGCAGCAAAAAATGCCATTAAAAGGGTACATTCATTATCCTGTTGTTGAAGACAAAGCAGCATTTCTATTGCAAACATTTATTTTCCAAGGACATTAGACCAAAAGCTGAATTATTGACCAAAATGTGTTTAGTGCTGTTTCAATTTTGGTATGTGAGAGAACCACAAAACAAGGTTTTCAGAGAATTGACATTTAATACTGAGTGTCACATCTAATTGTAATTCGAGACCAGATCTTACTGTAAATAGATACTAGAGGTTTGCATCCTAATTACAAATTTACAGACATTGTGGATTTAAGTCATAAACAGAGCATTTACTAAATGTGACTTCTGTCCCTGAACAAGATAATGATTAGATATCACATACAATGGTTACACAGGCATAATCTCATCCACCACAAACATCACTCTGCTATCATTTTCACCTGAAAACAATCTGCATCTGATAGGAAGCCTTGCATTTTCAAGATTACTTTTCCTGGTATTGAATTTTTTTTTTATTTTATATAAGACTATTTTTAACATAAAAAGGAAAATAAAAAGCTTTATTTAGCCATTCTCCTATTAATCTGTTACAGTTTTCCATTTTAAATATATATATATAATTTTTTTTTTTTTTTTTTGCATGTAACTCCCAGTTTGAGTGCATGTATAATGCACAGACAATAGCGTGACAGAGATTTCCTTTAAGCAAAAGGATACAGAAGCAGTATGCTAAAGTGCAGAAGCTAAGTGTGGAAATGGAAAGGTGGAGAGACTAATGAGGGTAGGAACTGGGGTATTTTCTGGGAAACAAGTAAGTTGATTTGGTGTTTAAAAAGGTGCTGTGTCTGTGAGTACCCTTTGGCTCAGCTTCCCACATGTGACCCAGACCACTGTTCCGCATCCATTTTCTGTGCATTTGCTCTGGAGAGAATTGATCGGGAGCTTGTTAAGCAGTGTGGCTCTATCTTTCATTGTCCCCAAACCAGTTTAATCCCTAGTTTGTGGCTAGCCACACAGCCACGTTGCATTAAACAGTCTTACTATGTGGTCCGTCACTTTTATTGCCTTATATGACAAGGTAGTCATATTAGAATGAGGCTACTGCATCCTTGTGACTGCTGTTTCCAAAGTAAGCTGAAGCCTTTGCTCAGAGAGCATGGACATGCACTGTGCAGGTGGGGGCCACAAGGTGTCAGACAGTCCAAGGCGGGCCTGAGCTTGGGGTCAAAGCTCTGAGTGAAGCTCGTGCAAACCGGAGATGTTCCAGTATGAAGTTAGTCTGATCTGATAAGAAATGTTGTAGAGATCAAACACGTGGGTCACGAGTAGTAATGTGGACTTGGATTTGTTGCATTAATTCACAATTTTAAATTGCCTACAGGGCATAGAGACTTCTGGTAGTAAGCTTGATGTTTAACCTAGCATAAAAAGCTTCAGGAAATCAAATGGTTAGAAATGAGCCCCACCATTATGGGTAGGGGCAAGTGATGAAACGGCTTTTCAGGTGGTGAGTTCTTGAAGTTTGTGTTCTTAGAGTGATTATGCTGCAGATATATTTTTCTCTAGCTCAGCAAGGTGTAATAAGTTTGATGTAGGAGTTATCCAAAGAAGTTCTTTAGCTTTGATCATACAGGAAGTCAAACTACATTACCCTAATGCCCTTTCCAGCCTTCAAACTATGAAATCAGAAACTTTGTTGCCCGAAAAATTAAATTAATACAGATTCGTACTCTACCAGCGTTGACGAGATCATTGCTGATAATGAACAGCAACTGGCAAACTGTTCAAACATATGGTAAATTTAAATGTGTCTTTTATTTTCAGGTACAGGTTATTACTCTTGAAATTTTCCTGAATCACAAAATGCATCCTCGACTCCGGATGTTAGCTGCCTTAGTTTTGCTTGAAACCAAACCAGGTCTTCCTATAGTGATGACATTAGCTGATGCTGTGCTGAAGGAACCTAGCATGCAAGTGGCAAGTTTCATCTATTCTTACCTGAGGGCTCTTGGGAGAAGCACAGCTCCAGATGTCCAAGAAATGTAAGGAAAATCTGCATTCCTTCTCTAAACAAACTTGTTATAAACTTACTGGGGTGCTAATGTGTTCGCTGAATCTTTTCAGGGCTTCTGCCTGCAGGATGGCTATTAGAGTATTAAGCCCCAAATTTGACAGGTCTGGATATCAGTTCAGCAAGGTCTTCCGCTTCAGTATGTTCAAAGGTAAGGTTCAAATTCCTCTCTCTAATGCTCAGAACCTGAAGATTTTGTAGAGAAATAAATATATGTTAGTATGTGGGGGGGTGGGGAAACAAACGTATAGTATATGATCCCAGTTCTACTTGATAGCTGCATATTACTCCTCCATGTTCTCCTATGTTCAGAGAAACAAAATCTCAGGCTCTCCATTTTGAGCATGTCCCTGTATTTTGCATTGTACGCTGCCAGCAGGAAATTACCAGAGGGCTTGTGGGGCTCTAATGCTCCATTTTCATTAGCCAGTGAGGCACATGCTCTTGTATCAAATGCTGTAGTCTCAGCGGTGCTTAACAAATTTCATACCATTGTTCAGCACCAAACAAACAGAAGGGACCTAAATTACTGCTGAAGTGGATTAATTTCTACCGGTGTGAACATCTACAACTCTTGCTGAATTTAAATGTGGTGCTAAATGCTCTTCACCCTCAAGAGTGCCCAGTGACACAGCAAACACTGAATATGTTGACATGTGACAATTCATTGCAGCCATGAGCATCCATCTCGTAAGGCTACAGATTTTCCTTGCTCTTTCCTACCAGAATTCTTTATTAGACTGAGTAGATCCATATGCGGGATCTGGAAGCAGACCAGTGATATCAATGGGAGCTAAATATAAAAATCAAGAACATTAGTAGTTAGAAGGGAGAGGATGACCTTAGGAGATTGGCTCTTGCTGGGCCAAACTGTAGCTATTTGCATTTTCCCTTATATTATATTTCTCAGCAGAGATTGTTTTTTAAACAACTCCCCTATGTAAGTGACCATAGCAGTCTCAGTGATTTGGCATGTGTAACTGACAGACTAGGGAGAATATATCTATAAACACAGTCTCCTTACACGTGGTGTGTTTTTTCTAAAAGCACTCTTGAAATTTTTTAGCACTTTTGTTACTTATCAGTACACGTAAAGATTCTTTTCAAAGTAATCAATAGAAAAAGAGACTCTGAAACCCGCAGTGCTAAGTGTACTTTTGTCTTTTTTTGAAGGGGGAGGTGGTTTGGAATGGTTTTGTAGATGTTATTGTTGCCCTTCCTCTGTTTCATGGATTTTACATGACCACATAATCTGCTGTTTAATAAAAATAAAGTATAATATATACCACATAGTGACCACAGCTATATGTATTACACATACTTGCGACCTCAGAGATGGAGGCAGAGAGTGCCTGAGGAAATACAGTCACTAATATGTGCTGTGTGAACTTTTGTACCATTTAAAATGCATTCAGGGAGAGATAAATTTTCCAGTAATAAGCAGGTACATGTTTCTAGTTTTAGGTACTCATTTTCTGTTCTTATTCTTGCTTTTAAAATGAAGCTGTCTTAGTGTTCACACAGTGAGAAGGAAGGGCTCTGTACGCATCACGGTATCTGGCAAAGGGCTACGTGGAACGAATTATTTTTTTTCTCACTGTAGCCTGAGAATGCAGCCTATCGGTGAATTGTGACTACTTTCTTGGTGAAGATAAGGGCCAGGAATTTGGTTAGCATGCAGATGTGATGTCTAGACCTCTTGTTCCTGAAGACTAAGGGCAACATTCTTTTCTCAAACATGGTGATTTTATATTTAGATAATTCAGCTAGCTAAGTAAAGTCAGTCCTATATTACACCAGTGTGGAGGAGGATCCATGCACCACCTTTCTGCTTTGATTTGACACCACTAGTCACAGGTGAAATGTATTTCCCTGAGTCCGTTCTATAGGAGTTACCATAGTGACTGTAGTAATGCAACACCTATTCCTGTGCTACAAACAAATATGTGTCCTCAGCATCAGAGCTTTGTGGTGCTGGATACTGAATTTTTAATGATAATCACTAATGTCAGCTGAAAGTATCTCTAATCTGGAATCTGTCACACTTGGCCACCACGAATAGTGTTTTATGCTCTACTCACTGTAAGTAAAACTATGTAGAACTGTGTCTAATGTGAGGATAGCAGACATTTAACATAGGGACACACAAAATACTTCCCTGTCTTCCAGCTAGTGTTGGAAGAGAAGAGGGAGGAGAGTTGGAAGAAAGGAAGCATGACAGGGATGCCTACATATTCTGTTGGTTTTGAAATCTAAGGAAATTTAGGGAAACCTAGGGATTACTTCAACTCAGAAAGCTGTGCTGTATTCAAGTGCACTAAGAGCAGGGAGAATATATGACTATGCTTTGCAATGACTGTCTTTTTTTAAGAACATTGTAAATGATAAATCTAAAGTAGAGAAAATACACAACAATTATGTTTGTTCAGAGTTTACGTGATAGTAAACATTTACTTAACAATTGGAACATTTCATGTAAAGAAATCTTTAACTAGATACTTTACAGCATTGGTAACTAGATATATTATCTTGCCCTTTAGTCATTTGGGAGACAAATCTACACCTCACCATCTGTCCTTATAGGACATCTATATCACTTTCTCTAAACTGTTAGCAAAGGATGTCAAATCTGTTTTCATTTCTGATCCCCTCTGTCAAGTTACTTTGAATGATGTCTCATAAAAACATTTCATAAAATGGTATTACAAAATCTGTTTGAATGTAAATGATTTACCAGAAGCAATTGGAAAAATAGCATAACTGCCATGCAATGAGCAAGAGACTTGTAATTTTGCCCATTAATAGTTCAAATACACGGAATATTCTTTTTATGACTGTTTCATAATATTGACGTTATAGATGGATTTTCTGGCCTTTCTTATGTCATGCTGTATCTGTTGTCTAATGTAATTAGCAAATTGTTGCAATCTTCAAACTATGGCTTTAATAACTAACTGTGCTGTGTTTTGCTACCTATTTTTCTGTAGATTTTCTTATGACTGGACTGGCAGCTAAATATTTGGTATTGAATAACGCAGGCAGCACAATTCCAGCAATGGCAGTGTCCCAGCTGCGGACACATTTCTTTGGAAGAGTTGCCGATCCCTTGGAGGTATTTGAGTCTTCCTGCATGTTGCCACCTAACCTCTGCTTTTGAACATCATCCAGTTGGTATTTACACTTTTTTTTTTTTTTTTTTTCTTCTCACAGGTGGGAATAAGAGCTGAAGGGCTGCAGGAGATGTTTGCTAAAGGTTACTCCCCTGACCAGGACTGGGAGACTGACTTTGATTTCAAGGAAATCCTGAAAACGGTAAATTCCCCCCCAAAAAGAAAATCTCTAAGGTATTGCTATATCCCAAATTTTATGAAGAATCAGACTTCCTTCTTCTCATGCAGCTTTCAGACTGGAAGGCCTTCTCTAGTGACAAACCTTTTGTATCAGGCTACCTGAAGATGTTTGGCCAAGAGTTATTCTTCGGCGGACTTGACAAAAACACCATCCAAAATGCACTGCAGGTATTGCTTTGATAACATCACTGGATAAGCATCAAAAGCTTCAAATGCTGCCACAGACATTCTCTTGCTTTTTCAACTTTTTAATTCAATTATTTTTTTTTTTTGTCCTTAATATTAATCAAGGCAAATAAGTTCAAACTTTGATCAGGATTAGCTATAATCATTGCTAGCAGAAATTCTTGAGGAATAGTTAATGCCACAGGTTGTGATATTCAAGTCCTGCTTACTTAGACAAGTTGAACTCTGCAATTTCAGGCATGGTATGGATCTGATGAGAAAATCCCTTCAGTAAGGAGATTAATCAATAGCCTTCAAAGTGGTGCAGGGAGACAGTGGACCAAGGCTTTACTGTCCTCTGAGATCCGTCATGTTGTGCCTACCTGCACTGGATTCCCAATGGAGACAAGCTTCTACCATGCATCTGTCGTAAAAGCAGCAGGAAATGGTAATGTATTTCAAGACTTTATCAATACAAATGTGGGTTTTATTTTATCTATTAAATGAAATATTCATATTTTCATATTATGTATATTTCATATTCCCATAGTATTTTTATATATATATATATATAAAACTTATGTATAAACATTTTATTTATTTTTTTTGTAATAGTTCAAGCACAGATTACACCTTCTCCAAGGTCTGATTTCAGACTGAGTGACTTACTAAATGCCAACATTAGGCTGCGATCCAAAGTGAGTCTAAGGTAAATATTTAGCCTAGAATAAGAGAATCCATATTTCCAAGTGACAGAGGCCTGTCATAAAAATTCAACAGCTGTTTACTCTCTGTACATAATTTTACCATCTCATTCCAACTTTTCAGCATGGCTAAGGACATGACCTTTGTAATTGGGATCAATACACAGATGATCCAGGCAGGACTGGAAGCACATGCCAAAATGAATGTTCATGTCCCTGTGAATGTTGTTGCCACCGTCAATATGAAGGAAAAGAGCATCAAAGTTGAAATTCCAGCATGTAAAGAAGAAACTAACATTATTACCTTAAGGTAGGCTACAACATTTATTATCTTTCTATGTAGCAGTACTGAATCTTTCCAAATAAAATGAATCTTTTGCTTAGGGATCATGCCTTCGAATGACAGTTTGGGTAACTGCCAGTGTAGTTTATTTAATTTAAACAGAATGACATGAACCTTTGCTTGGAAATATGTTATCTGCTGTGGCCTTCACTTGAAACTTGAAATCCTTGAGAGTCCCAAGCTATTTAAAGCACATGTGGCACAAAACTTCTATCCCAATGCATGTATTTGTACTGAATTTGTACTGAAGACACTAGGTAAGATATGTCACATGAATCTTACTAGTTA
>VZSV01000084.1:143216-153251 GCA_013398735.1 Nothocercus julius | reverse complement strand
TTTTTTTTTTTTTTTTTTTTACTATGGCTCATACAACTTGGGACTCTTGTCAGACATAATAATCTGAGCAAAAATTTAATTGCAAAACTTGCCTAACATATAAAATGAAAGCTTATGGTTACGTGTCTTCAGCTATTTCTTCCTTGCTCCAGGAAATCTTAGCTTTGATTTCATGGATTTGATTCTTATTTTAATTAATTTTAATTCATTCTTTTGGGAGTATTGCTTAGCACATATGTATTATATACTTTGGAGCAGAAGTTTCTAATATCTAATGTGCTTTGACCATCTAGAAAATCTCTGTGGTCTTCTTGATATATCCTTATATCCTAGTAGGACTTCAACTCGGACAGAATTTCCATGGACTTGGATAAAGAGTTTGTAGTTTGACCAATCATAAATTAAAGAACTTCAGTTGGTGTAGAGCACGTTCAAATTTACCTAGAATCTGTTAATGTAATTTAATACTCAGGGAAAACGAAGCTAAATAATTAGAATTATTTTTGTGATACAACTTTCTGGATCCTGAAGCTCTTTCTACTCTACATAGTGTAACCGAGCGATTCAGCTAATGACTTCATGGTATTGAAAAACAAGTTGTTCTGTATGATAGTCGTGCTATCTCAAGGTATTTGGTTAATTCCTTTTGCAGAATATATGTTACTCTATTACTGAAAAAAGGAGTCATGGCATGCTAGAATTGCTCTTAGTTTTGTCTAACATGACTTGTGTGTTGCCTAATAGGACAGACAGTCTGCAGAAGATGTTTCAACAGGGAATTCCGTTTCCTTTGGACACTCATTTTCCCGGAAGGAACTGTTTGTTCACTCCATGTGCTCCAACGCAAGTACATTTGGAGTTCAAATGTGCGCTGAGAGGAGAAGCGTACATGCAGCATTCATCAAAAATGTGCCTCTTTATTACCTTGTTGGAGAACACACAGTTAGAATGAGCTTCAAACCAGGTAAATACATCGCGCATAAACAGAACGTATTGAACGTGTTTTTGTATGGGTATATAGGTATGTATATACCTGTCGTACACCATTAGAACTACTGTTACAGCTTTCAAGCCTGCAAGTACTGACAGCAGGTTGCCCATGTGGCAGGAATCTTGTTTCTCCCCACCTCTGAGCTGTGATTTCTCGGCTTCCTTGATGAGCGGCCGTACGGCCCGGCTCCGCTCCGCCAGCGCAGCGTGACGCGGAGCTGATCTGCGCTATTGCGAAACATTGGATTTGAGATGCTGGCACAGAGCAATTGGACATGGGCAATGGATCTGATGCAGTGTCCTGCAGTTACACTCTAAAAACCCAGACTCTTAAAGGGAATTATGGATTAACCTTGCCAGGATCTGCTCCTTAATGTCTTAATCCCTAATTTCATAAGAAATGAAAGCACAGCAGGCCACTGAATCTAGGTCCCTTAAGTATCGCACTAATGGCCATTGGGCTGTTCTTTTCAAGAATGCTTGTCAAGAATGAGGTTTCAATTCCTTTCTGATGCCTGATTTGCTATCCCACAGTGTTATTTGTTTAAGCAATACAATTCAGTGACTTAGATCTACTGATCACTGTTTCTTGACTTGAAAAGAAAATAGAGTTGTATTAACATGGTAAAATCTTCTTATGAACATTCAACTCTTAAGTAAGTATTTTGCTAGTTACTCAGTACCAGAAAAACAATTTACATTTCCAGATGTGAAAGACTGAATAAATTATTTGAAAAGACTTAATCTACTACTAATAGCTGTTGCTAATATTAATTTTTGTTCATTTACTAATATTTATTTTTTGTAATTTCAGTTTCTACAGAGGCACCTATTGAAAAAATACAAGTCACAATTCAAGCAGGGGCCCAAGCTCCTACAAAAATGGTACGCCTAGTAACATTTGAAGATCCAGAGACACAAGCATCTTCCAGCAAAGAAGCGGTTAAAAGAGTGAAGAAAATCCTTGATGATACTGATGGCCAGGTACTTTTGTAAAAATCCCCTTTCCAGATTTGCGCGAGACGATACATAAAGCATGGTTATTTATACTGTTTTTACTAAGTAGCTTTCAATGTTTAGCTAGTACACAAAAAATGTAAAATGAAGCCAAGCTTTTAAGTACCCAAGTCTCTCCACAGTTTTGTGGGGATTTTCTTGTTTTACTTTGTTTTTTGGAGGGTTTTTTGACTTCATTTCTTTTGAGTGGTTCTTTTGGTAGGTGAGGTGAAGGAGATTAGGGAGAGTAGGTTGGTTTTACTGGTTTCTCTGAAGATGTGTGGCACAGTTATGTAAGGCCAAAGATTCTGTGTGCCCAAAAGATTGTCTGTTCTTTCCAGCTACTGCAGCTGTTGCAAAAAGGTATGATACATCCTAAACAACATGTCTTGAGATAGTCACAGCTACCCGTTACATAAAGTTATGGTCAATAATTTCTACACATGTTCATTTTCACGCATGGTTTTAAGGTTCTATTTAGCTGTGTTTTTAACACACTGTTATGAATTGGTTTTATTGTGATGTATTGTAAGGCTGCTATCACAGGCTGCTATCTTATCTTCTGAGGCAACAAAGAGATAAATAGAAAAATAATTATCTTTTTCCAATGGTACTTTTGACTAGGGGACAGGAAAATCAAGAAGCTCATCATCCAGTGCCAGCAGCGCCAGCAGAAGCACTGAGAGTACAACAAGCAGCCCCTCCAGCAGTGACTCTGACAAAAGGGCTTCACAGGGAGGCACCCAGATAAATCTGAAAACAAAACAGTCTAAAGCGAAAGCAAAGAAATTCTATCCCTTTGGGGACAGCAGCAGCAGCAGTAGCAGTGACAGTAGCAGCAGTAGCAGTAGTAGTGGAAGTAGCAGCAGCAAAAGCAGTAGCAGCAGCAGCAAGGGCAGTAGTAGTGGAAGTAGCAGCAGCAAAAGCAGTAGTAGCAGCAGCAAAAGCAGCAGCAGCAAGAGTAGCAGTAGTAGTAGCAGCAAAAGCAGTAGTAGTAGTAGTAGTAGTAGAAGCAAGAGCAGCAGTAGTAGCAGTAGCAGCAAAAGCAGTAGGAGCAGCAGCAAGAGCAGCAGCAGCCAAAGCAGCAGCAGGGAGAAAGGTAGGAGTAGTAGCAGCAGCAAGAGCAGTAGTAGCAGCAGCAGAAGCAGAGCATCTGGTATGGAACATGCAGGCAGAGAGCATCCCGAGCCCGCGTCATTTCCACGTGCCAGTGCTGCTGTTGGAGGGAGAAGTGTTTATGAGCAGAAGCCTAAAATGCAGAGTAGTAGCAGTAGTAGTAGCAGCGGCAGCAGCAGAAGCAGCAGCAGCAGTGGGAGCGTACCCCATCGCCACAGCCAGGAGCTCTCCAGCAGACACGACAGGCAAGCTGGAACGAATCACGTCAAGTCCCAGTTTAACAGTCACAGTAGTTACGACGTTTCCACAGAATGGGTAAAAGTTTCTAATGCTATGACTACTACTAGCAGGAGATCCTCACTGAGCTGCTGGCTATAACTTATTTTGGAATTTTGCAGACTTACCTTCCAAAAGTGTACCGGCTCCGCTTCAGATCTGGCCACGTCCATTGGGTAGGTCCAAATTCAAACATGCATTCCTGTCATTGCAGGTGATACGATCAAGTCTGTCACTGAAGGGATTTGGTAGGTTCATTTTACCAAGCATTCTATAGAATCTACCTTATTTGTTATTCAGTAATGCCACTGATGAGGCTCAAAGTAAGCTGATGTGTTATTAAAATATCATCTGTCTTGTAGAATTTGCAATCGTAAGTTTTTGGTCAGGACATCTTTGGACTAGATACTGTACAGTGCAATGAAATCTAGGACAAGTACAGAGAAAATATAAAAACATAATCCCCAAAAGAATTGTTAACTTCTCATTTTTTAGACAATCATAGCAGTAAAGCAAACTTATTGTGCATGTAGATGGTATCAGAAACTAGATTGACTATGCCTTGTGGTACCGAGAAAGGTTAACTGTGTAGTGGCTTTTGGAGGTGTTAGCTGGAAAGTTGCTATTTACCTTGCTCATGAGAAGGTAGATGTTTTTGCAGCATTTTGAATTAAAAATGGGTACTTCTTGGTCACTTAGTAAGTGAGGGTTCCAGACCTCTACAAAGTGAAATCCCCATTTCCAGTCACTCTCTACGTAAGCTTCCTAATCAGCAGAGGAACAGGTGGATTCAAGACACATTCCTACCTGATATATTTCATATTTAGAATAAAAAGAATCACACTGAAAATATGTCTGAGCCTCTCCGTTGTCTTCACATAACTGATAACTCCAATTTAGATGCCTATGCTGTAAAAATATAACTTATAATGACAAATCCTGACCTGTAGTATTGTTTACCTCTATATGTCCTTGTATTTGTAAAGCTAAAGAAGTAACAGCTTCCATTAGCAGACACTTCATGTCTCCTGGATCTAGAAGCCATGCCATAGCTTCATAATATATTTTTGTTCTGCAGCATCCAGATCAGAAGGTATCAGGCAGCTCATCATCTTCCTCCGCATCAGGAAGCAGTCACAGCAACAGCAGCAGCAGCAGCAGCAGCAGCCACCACCACCACCCGGGAAATCCTGGCAGCAGCTCTAGGAGGAGCCACGACAGCAGAGGAACCGGCATTGATCACGAGAGTGATTCCAGCTTAACACGTGAGGTAGCTCTGCAATCTGCTCGTAAATGGTAGGATTTGCTGACCGCTGAGCTGGAACTTGAGGCGGTTGCGCCCTTACTGAGTTAAGCCCAGGAAGTGCTTTGCATGCTGAGTTTGTAAATTGAAAGTCAAAGTAATTTGACATTTTTGTGAGTTCACTTGGCTTTAGGGTTTCATTTGTTGTTTTCCTGAGCAAGTTTTCTTTTAGTGTTTGCAGTATGTGAAAACTTGGATTTAGAAAGGATAAAAATCAAAGGGAGTGGGGTTATAAGCTGAAGAATTTTCTTTCTCCTATAGAAACCTTCAAAATAGAAGATGTTTTACAATTACATAAAAATACAACTGGTGAGAAAATAAATTCTCCGAATTATTTTTAAAAATTATTTTAAAACAGAGTAGACTCAAGGTCATGAGAGCATGTAGAGTGTAACTAAAATCAGCATCTTCATGCTTATTACTGGTTGCAGTATATAAAGCCCCATTAAGTGCTGATCATTCTTATCTTTGGTATACACTTAATTGTACTAAGTTATGTAGATCTACGTAATAATAGAACAAATAGCCCTGCAAATACAGTCAATGTGTAAGACGACTTGACTAGTTAGAAGGCTTTCGGAACAATTGGTCGTCTTGAAAAATCTGTCACTGTGAATGCACTGAAATGAAGATATCTACAATCTACCATAGGCATCTGTTTCTAATATTACCATAATAAACAAAATCTTTAAAAGTGCATAGGGATAGAAAAATCATGAAATCTGCAGCCAAACAATGACATCTTTGAAAATGGTAATGAAATAATTAAGATTCTAATCAGACTTATTCTTAGATAGTGGGGATATGGAAATATATGCAACAAACCAGGATCATGAAAGATGAGGAATGCTCCCTGCTATCACTGCAGCATAACTGGACTGTAGGTTCCCAAGTGAATACTGAGAAATACTTAAGCACAGATGGTTGGGGGTTGTTTTTCAGCGCAACTTCCTGGGAGAAGTTATTCCACCTGGCATTACGATTGTGGCCCAGGCAGTAAGGAGTGACAACAGAAATCAAGGTTATCAAGCTACAGCATATGTTCGTTCTGACGCTGCCAAAGTTGATGTGCAACTAGTTGTGGTTCAGCTGGCTGAAACCAGTTGGAAAGCATGTGCTGATGCTGTAATACTGCCTCTGAAAGCACAGGTAAGCACGCAGTCAGCGTTGCCAAGCGAGAGCGCTAGAAAGCCCACAATTTTGTGAATAACCGTATAGCACCTGCTGATTAGCATAATCAAGCAGGGAAACATACCTATTTTAAAATATGTTTCACAACATGTTTATGAAATTCCAAAAAACGCACATATCTTTTTCCATCCTTTCAACTTAAAGAAAAATACTTTGTACTAATAGGGAAAAACGTAGACTTTGAAGATGTATCAAAATATGACCTGTAAAACTATGAAAAAAATTTAAAAATTGAGTGATTTCTTATTTCTTCATTATTTGTTTTAATACCAATTTGCTTTTCCGGGAGTCTGTCAGTTTTACTCTTTGATGCAATGTTTCAGCGGCTGCTTTGGAAAAGAACTGTCTTCATGTAGCTTAGCACAGCCTAGTTAACTTCATTTTCTACCTAGCCTCATGTTTTTCCAGATGTAGTCAAAAATTCTCCACGAGGATATTTGGAGGGAAAGACTTAGGGGCAGCAAAGATCATTTTGAAGTTCAGGAAAGCAGGAACATTTAAATTTTCAAACGGCATTAAGTTGTGCTGTGTTTTCAATTCCAAAATTTGTGTGACTGTTTCCCTGTTTCCTAAAGGCCAGACTGAGATGGGGCAAGGAGTGCCGGGACTACAGGATAGAAGGCAGGGCTACCACGGGCCAGATGGCAAGGAAACCAGCCGTGCAGCTGAAGGTGCAATGGGGAAATCTTCCATCCTGGATAAAGAAGACAAGCTCAGAGTATGTAATTTTCTCTCTTCTAGCTTGTTGTGTTGCGCTCCTCACACTGATTGGGCTGTATAAAGACACCGAAAGAACTGGATGAAACTTTTCAACCCAACCTTTTTTGTTTTTGATGGAAGACACAAGTTCAGTGACCCAAAAATATTTTGTGTATGTTGTTTATTTCCCTCACATTTCATATTAACCGTGTCAAGTTTTCAGATATTTGGGGGATACCTTTTAATTTTATTTTCAAAATTAAATGATTTGATATTTCAGTGCAAAGTGGCTTTTGTTTGAAATTTTTTCTTTTGCTTTCTCCAATAAATAAATAAAACCCCAAGATGATTAAAATCAGACCAGCGTGTTTCCTGTGGATAAAACGAAGCATTTAATTTGACCCAAAGTAATGTTTTTCTGACTTTTCAGTTCACCCAGTCTTTTCTCAATTTTTCAGAACTGCCAATAATCCTCATCCTTTGTTCGTGGACCTGAGTTTGTCACATCTTGTTTATCTCTAGATTCATGCAGTATGTTCCTGGAGCAGCACTCATGTTGGGCTTCTCAGAAGCACATCAGAGAAACCCATCTCATGAATTTACAGTAAGGGCAGCTGCAACATCTCCACGGACAATTGATGCAGTAGTTAAAACTTCTACGGTATGTGTCATTTTTCTCCCCCCTTCCTCACCTTGAATGGATTTTCAGCTAATAAAATTTTTGATATTTAATGTAAAGAGAAAAAAAAAAAAAAAAACTCTTAGGGAAGCTACTATGTCCCTAAAGTCTGATCAAGTTTAGACACCTACTTACACAACTCTGCCTTAAGCAAACTCGAAAGGGTGCACTCGCAGAACAGTTTGCATAGGCTTCGTCTGCAGAATCCCAATAATTAATTGGCTCTTGTCCACCAGATCCCTGTGCACCATTTTGAAAAATTTCCCATGTGACTCCGTGGCACAGTAATAACAGCTTGCTATTCATAAACGCAGAAATTAGTTTGTCTTTAACCTTAAATGCTATTTTAGTACTGCAGAATCTTTAGTATATAGTAATAAAGAAGTAAGCAGGTTAGGCATTAATTCGATTCTCTTGGTAAATGTAATTTTATTCGTAATCATGGTAAAGGGTTTTACTACTTTGGCACATTATGCCAATTTTTAGCTTATAATGGATGCTGCCTACTTCTCCAGACACATTCATCCACTTATCCTGTTACTTTTTTTTTGCTTTGTTGTTTTTTGTTTCATTTTAAGAATTCACTTAATTATCACTTAGACTTCCATCTATTTGCATTAGCTTCCAGCGTCCATTTCCCATAAAAGTCAGGACGTGAGACTAGAACAGAAGACAATAGTTCCTCCCAGAAGCCTGAGGTTTGGGCACATTCTTCTGGGCACATTCTAAAGTGACTAATGGAACTGCAATTGCAGAAGTGCTTCTTTACAGTTTCTTTCTTTTTTTCCTTTTTTTCTTTTTTTTTTTTTTTTTCTCAAGATGGTGTGTGCATGTTTGTTTGTTTGTGATCGTATCTTGAATAACATGATCTAGGTGAACCTAAATTGTTTTCCTGTCTTCTTTTTCAGGTAACGTTTTACTACCAGGCATTCCGACTTCCATTCACTCTGCCCTTAGGCCCCTCTTCAACTTACGAGGCTCAAGATATCACTGCTTGGAATTTCCTTCCTGCGATAGCCTCACAAATAGCTCAAGAAGATCAATGTAAATATTACTTGCCTGCTTGTCTCATAAATAAGCAATGTCTGTAGATCCATCCTCTGCCATCACTGGGTCTTGCCTCTCCTTGTAACAGAGGCATAACATCCACTTTCTCAGCAACTTCCATCACTTGGAAGTGCTATTGGTGGGAAGTGAATAAAGAGACTTTGAACAGCTGTAGAGGTTTTCAGAGTGACTATCATCTTTTGCCCCTTCTAAGAAGGTACCATCTCTGTATTGAGAGGCATCAGATGATGTATAAAGCCAGATCATGAATTTCTGTCCTATTTATTTTCTTCAGTAAAGAGATAAGTGCAATTTAGCTGACTGCTAACACTTTTGGGAAATGTTAACAGTCATGGTTTCTCAAGAATTTAGTACATTTCAATCACTTTTACCTTGAGTTTAATATTTAGCATGTAATCAGAATCGACACTAGTATAGCCCACAGCTTTTACTTTTCTGTAATGCTATTCCATCGTTAAAGACTTTGGCAGCCTTGAAAACTTCTGCTTAGGAGCTAGTGAAGAGTCTTTCCTACTTGCTAGCTAAACAAATTTCCAAGGCAGCCTTAAAATACTTAGCAGCAACACACATACCCTTGTTACATCTGCCACTTCTGATTTTTTTTTTTCTGCAGCCACATGTGAAGTCAGCGAGGGAGAATTCAACACATTTGATCATGTGAACAGTACATACTCTTTCAATAAAAGCTGCAGCCTGATAGTGGCACAAGACTGTACTGAACATCCGAAATTCATCATTACTACAAAAAAGGTTGATCCGAAGTCCTTCTCAAGAGAGGTTCACATAAATACAAGCTCACTGTAAGTGCAATTTATCTGAAGGCTGAAAAACTAAATATAAAACTTCTGAGCGTTAGTTTGGGAATGGACGATATCTCACTCCCGCATGAAATTAGTTTGCAGTCAAATACTGCAGAGCGAGAAAGGTGTCCTGGAAGGAATCCCCGTCTGAAATGCTTCTGTTGTTTGCCCTCACCTTGGTCTTCAGGACCATCACTTATTTGATAACTTGCTCAACAAGTCCCCATTTGGTCTTTTCTTTACAGGTTCAATCTCAACAGCCAAAGTCACAATGGATTTTGGACTGTGGAAAGAAAATAATTCATTTTCAGAATCCAGATGCTCAGACTGGTGGTTTTGTGTGTGTGTGTGTGTGTGTGTGTGTGTGTGTTTTGTTCTTGCTTGTTGTTGTTCAGTTTGGTCATAAATAATCATTATGGTCCACATCTTAAGTTAACCTTTTTTTTTTTTTTCTTTTTTTCTCTCAAGAAATATCACAATCTGTGCTGCACCAGATTCATCTCTTCTTGTGACATGCAATGAAGAGCCAGTACTAAAACACAGTGAAGATTCTGAGTATGAAAAAGGTAAGCTGTGATACCCAGCTTTACAGGACCAATTTGTAAACTAAGTATCTTCAAGATGTAGTTCTGTAAACTTTACAGAAACATAACAACATAAAAAATACAAGTGTGATTAAGTCAAAGAAAAGCTACGGACTTCATTTTCTTAAGATTTGCCTTACTTCTGTTCCTATAGTTCTTGTACTAAGTATACTCTTCACTAGCATAACTGAGAGGTAAATAAAGCCCTTTCTTATTTATACTCTATGTATTTATACTGTATGTTGGTGTTTGCATAAAGAAGGTGCTTGTTCCAGATATTTATGTGGAGCTCCACTCATGCCATTATCACTTCAGGACTGAATAACCTGGATA
>VZSV01000084.1:106366-135735 GCA_013398735.1 Nothocercus julius | reverse complement strand
AAGATCTTGCAACTTATGCTTAACTGCTAGAATAGGAATTGAGTAACACCAAAAGACATCAGTAGGTGAAATAATTATGCTTGTAGTAAGACAGAGTCATCTACACAAAAGCATGACACTAACTATGATCAAGCTGGAATGTATGTATGAAAAATACAAGCAGCTCTTGAATGCAAAGCCTTGGCCCAAAAACAATTTACAGCTTGGTAAAGTCACTGGAAGAGTTTCAAGGGAAAGGCTGATCAGCAGTTCTAAATTAGCGTTTCCTACAGTTATGGTATATAATAATAGTAGTAATTATTGGGCAGCATTACAGACCCATGGCGTGTGCCGGATAAGCCCTGTTCCCGCAGAAGCCCTTGTCTGGATTCTGCCCCAGCACTTAGAGGGAAAGCGCCTGCCGTTCCTTCGCGCCCCTTCGTGTTAAACTGCCGTGGCCGAACACGGCGCGCGGCCCCTGCTCGCGCCCTGCTCCCTGCGGGGCTGCGTCGCGCTGCACTTGGGCAGCGGTAAGGGCCGCCCAGCGTAGTCTGAGCCCAGCAATCCTGCACAAACACGTTGTCGCTGGCACACGAAAGACAAAATGCCAGAGGTGGAGCCGTCCCCCGCTCAGACAACTCACCGCTCCGAAGCGCGGACACCATGGACACACAATTACCCCACTGCTCCCACCCAAGGGCTCCCGCCGCCAGCCTGGCCCCACGCCAAGGCTCTGCCAGCGCGGCGGAGGGATTCGCCCCAGCTGCGAGCAGGACGAGCGCTGCCCCTCGCCCCGCACCGCAGGGCAGTCCCCGCCGCGGACACCAGCGCGGCCAGACGGCGAGAACCGCGAGCGAAGCCGAGGCAGACCGGGCTCCTCTGGGCGTCGCTTAGTCCCATCTCGTGTCAGCTCTCATGTTGAAGGGGCAGCTTTCATTTCGTCCAGTTCCTGTTCATTAGTGCCCTCTTACTGAGACGGTCCAATATATTCAACTGGTTGAAAGACTCCACTGATTTTGCAGTGGTAAAATTCAAGTATGAGTCAGGAGAGCCTGAGGTTGGCACTGGGTACCACGAAGCGAAACACGGAGAAACAACCCATTAGCCAAAGGAATTACGAGGCACATTAACAGTACAAGTATGAATAAGCCAATGCTGCAGTTTCTAATACACTACACAGACGTTTCTAACCCACCTGGGAGGATATCTGGAGTCCAGATTTCAAGCTCATTTGGAAGCCATGCCTGCCCTATCGTATAAAGCAAACCAAAGTTACATTGCCTACTGAGTATTAAACTGTGTATTTCACAGTCTGAGCCTTTATGCACTCTACTTTTCTTTACCACTGCTTCTCAATGATGTGAATAAATCAACTTTAGACTTCACTGTAGTAATCAAGGAAAATGACCTTGCAATTATCGTGCGCCAATATTGTTCTAGAAGAATGAATGTCAGAAAAAAAAAAAAAAAAAGACATAGTGCTAAGCATGTGACAGCCTCCAGTTTTAATCCTGGCTTTGCAACTATAAATGTGGCTTTCTGTGAGGCTTGAAGTTTCTCTGCTTCATTTTTCTTTTCTTTTTTTTTTTTTCTTCATCAAGAAGATATGAAAACTTATCTACTTGATAGAGTCAGAAATACTTATAAATTACATCTTGTGTGTCTTTTGCAAGTTCTTCAGCAAATCTAGAGAGGAAAAGAAAAATTATTTCCACTAGATCTCCTAACTACATGAGTATATTTTAGTGCTAAGTTGAAGGTTTTCATTTTCAGATTCATCCAGCTGTAAAATAACTATACATTTGGAAAAAAAAAAATCAAAACAATCTACTTAATTTGTTCATGGTCAGCTTTGGTTAAACCCTAGTGGATTATTCATAAAAGCCTCGAATTGGATCCCCATATTACAGTGGAGTAGGCAAAAGCTGTTGAAGATGGGGTCTTTTGTACCCTGGACCAAGCCAACAACCCTTCTGTCCATCATCCCGGGCTCTTTTGACTCACAAATGTTAAAAGGCACAGAGACTCTAGGGAAAGCAGGGCTGTTCCATCCCAGAGAAGGAGCTTCAGCGTGATAGGAAAGTACAAAACCATTAATATCAGACCCCTCTTGGAAATAAAACACCTGCTCCACAGTATGAGCATTAAAAAAAAAAAGATAACAGGTACAATTCTAACCCCACAGTAGTCCATGGTTAACTCGAAAGAGCTAGGTTTATACTCAGCATGTTTAAATGAGTTATTAAATGAACTTTAGTTGCCCCTAAAAATAAATGTACTGTGTGGATCTAAGTGTAGCTGATGAGTAAGAAGCCTCAGGAATCCAGCAAATACAGTAACCCTCTGGCCCAAAGCCAGAGACAGCCCAGAAGGTTGCAGAGGAGAGTAGCTATTAGTTGCTGCCTGAGCATCATGTTGGATCTTAAGGTCTCTCGTGCCATCTACTGGCTTCTTCTCTTCACTAGCAATGGCTTAAATCTTTCTTTCCAAGGTTTATTTATAGGTCTGATACATTCCAGGCAGTTTTATATAAATTCTAATCAAGGTTTAGGATTTTTTCCCCCCTCTAACCTCCACACTTGATTACTATTTGCTTTTTGTTTTTTTCCCCCCTCTAACTACATGACAATTCTCTACCTTTCCGAACACCATTTCACACCGTCTCTGGAGGAAAAAGGCATTGCCTAAGACATTCTCATCTCGGTTATTGCTGGATAGGCAGTAATTACATGGCAAGCAGAGCTGAGAGAACAGTTCACTAAGAAAACCCAAAGCTACTCACAAATGGTGCTTATGCTTCCTCCTCAATCAGCAGGAGGTTATTATTTTGGTACCTGAAATCATTTCAATGTACCAAAAAAAAAAATCTACTCCTCCTACCTTTTTTTTTTTTTTTTCTCCCCCCTCCTCTTTTCCTCCCCTAGCATCTCATTCAGCTGTAATTCCTACGTAGTGAACGCCTATTTGTCCTGATGCTGTTAAACTTACTTGCAGGTGGATTTTGGGGAGTAGAAACTATACATGCAGATAGCTGTATCTGATCACAGCACTCCCCTCTATTGCCTTAAACCTGCCTCTCAGGCTCATTTCTCTGTATATCACTGAGCACAGACCTGCTCACTGTGAGCACGATGAGCTCCAGCACCTCGTGACACCCGCAACCAGCCTCTGGAAACACATCTTGCACCCAACACCGTCCCGTGCACGCTGCAGGGTGCCCCGACAAGGGACCATCTGGGCAGCGACAAAGTTCCCATTGCACCTTTGCTAAAACATTTGTTCTTGTGCTCTGCAAGCTTGTGCCTCTCCCTGCATCCTGCATCCTCTCGCTGCTCAGTGGTTACCAACCGGCTAAACCCAGGCACCGCATGCAACACCGGGGTTGTGTTGCACAACTAGCTGGGCTGCAGAGCTGTGCGAGGTCGGAGCTCAGGGCCCTTGAGGAGTCTGGACATCCAGGACATCTGACCCTGGAAGACACAGATTGCTGTCTGCATTATGAAGGCAAAACAAAACCCAAATCTTTGCAGTAGCAGCTACCAAGTTATGCATATGCAGCCCAAGTAAATGTGAGTCCTATTATCTTTTAACCAAGGTCTCCATTGTCTTTGATTTATTTTGCCTTTATTTAAATTGAAAGTGCTTTGGAGAAAGAATAATAATTGGAGATTCACACTGAGAAGCCCTGGGTCCTGCATGAACTCAGTAAGGTTTACTAAAACAAAAATAATGCTAAACTATGATGCTGAAATAACGATCCTTGGGCTTTTGCCACATCTTTCTTTTATCTCACTGGGAAAATGGATCACAGTCTCTTTTAGTTCTGAACCTTCAGGGCACTTTCATGACTCTCAAAATTCTTCTTCTGGGTAATGAAATGAATTTCAAAATATAGTAAGTGGTGAAAAATGCATGAACATTGTGACTAGCTCGCCTCAAACCTACCTCCATTATTTTTTCACATGATTTCCTGCATGTATCGTCTTCCCTTCAAAACCAGGAGTAATTTGACATTCTTTATAGATACTATATGAAGTAGTATTTAAATGTCTGGTTTAATAGTGGATATTTAAATGCCTTCTTTAATAGTGGTCATATCTGTCTCATGAGGTTGAGAATTTATTCCGGCTAGAGTTGTTTTAAGGCTTTGTTTCCTAGCAAGCTGAGAAAATGATAATTGTAGAGGTTAAAAAAAAAAAAAGAAAGAAAAAAGAATTTAGGCTGAATAAGCTAGCCCTAGAATTCTGCTCAGATTCCTGCTTGCATGGTCCCCAAACTAAATTATTAATATTCAAGATCTGTTCACAAGCACGAGACTTTGGGGACTGTACATAGGTTAGACTCACTAGGCTCTAGAGTCTGGCACAGGCCATGGCTGAGACTGGCAGCTGAGTATTTTACTCATGATGACGCCAGCCTGTCTGTTACTTTGGACTCAATGCAGATAAACCGTGTTATATGATATTCCACATAACCTCCCAGGCACCGATACCTACCTTGGCGCTTCTGAAACACAACTGGGGCAAACAAAAAAAGAGAAGTCGTCGCACATCTCAGGTAAATAAATCATTGTATGAAAGCAAGTGGGAAGCACTGTTGTATCAGAATGAGTGTAAGCACAAATACTGCACAGCACAAACTTTACAGCAAGAAACACCTACAGAGACAATGTGTCTATTGCACTTTTGCTCAAAAGCCCCATTTTAAAGCTTTTTCAGATAAATGTAATTATGCATTTTGAGATTAGGTGATCAGGACTGTATATGTGAATTGCCACAACAACGATTATATAGTGGCACTCTATAAAATTTGCCATTTATAATTGTGCCCACCCCTTCTGCGTGGCTCCAAGCACCAAGTTCCCTTCGGGCTGCAGCCCTGCGTCCAGCAGCGAGCCAGGCAGTGCCCTGCTGCCGCAGCACTGCATTGGCACAACCTCCACCAAGCTCCGTGCCGATGCCATCACGAGATTTGCACCGCTGCCAGCTATAAATGTGGTTGCTCAGCCAAGGTGCTCACATTTATGCACTGGTGGAATTCCTTGATCTGGTCAAGTTCAGCATACGTGCTAGAAAAAAAAATAATGCCTCTTGCTGCAGAAATGTTAGTAAATCATTTAAAACAGCATGCAAAATGAAGTATATGGCATAGAGTCTACCATACTATTCCAACAACTCCGGTCAGAAAACTGGAAGTTTTTCTGAACAGCCATCTGAGAGGTCGGATCCCTGGTTATCACACTGCAATTCCCCAGCTACTGGGTTTTATCACTCTCCTTTCCAGAAGATTTTCTTGATATCGGGAGATATCTCAAGTTTAGTCAGGTCAAGCTCTTCTCTTGCAGTGAAGGGTACCCTGTTTGCAGGGCCCGCTTTCCTTGCTGCCCAGGAAGCAGGGCCGTAGCGGCCCCGCCACCAGCTCGTTTCATCCAGCAGAACAGAATCCTGCAGCACAAGCCCGGGAGCTGCAGCCGCAGCCTCCGCTCCACACCCGCTAGATAAGGGCCCCGGGGCTGCTCTCCAGGCCCCGTCCTCTGCTCTTCAGGGGCGGGCAGGGAAGCACGTGCACTTCACCTCTGCGCCAGAAAAGGCTTCCCTCAGCGCGGAAGGGAGGGACGTATAGGAGCTATACGCTCCCCACAGAGACTGATAAATGCACTGATCATGGATCAAACCACAGGAGTTAAGCAAAACCCATCACCCACGCTCCTTGCAAGGTGCCTCTGCTGTGCTGGTTTCTGGAAGCCCCTAGTCTGTAAACTCTCTACCACTAGAGGGCAAACTTGTCCAAGCCATTTAACAAAACAAAATAAATCTCTATACACTAATATATATTTAAATACAAATTATGGTTGATTCTCAGGGAAGAGACCTCTTTGCCTAACTGTACCTTCAGAGAGGTTAAGGTAACTGTGCTAGAGAACTTGATATCAGACATACTAAAAAGTTTCAACTATGCCAAAATACGCTGCCACTTCATTACACGTGGCCTTAAAACTTCTATAAATATCTAAGTCAAACACTCTAATCACCTAACTCAAGCAAAAATCTGGTATACCTCTTGATATTAGTCACATCAATACAAATGAGATCAAACTAGGTCCATTTCGTCACATGGAAAAGAATGATTTTGGAAGAATAGATTCCAAACAACATAAAGTTACCAGAAAACCATTGAGATACCCTCTCTGGGAACATCCTATTAAGGGAGAAGGCAATACAATGAAAAATTTACTGATCGACTCTTTCTACAAGTCCTAGGATTTTTACTTTATTCTGAAGGACAGCATTGGCAATTCAAGGCCAGTTCAATAGCTCTCCATAATGGTTTCAGAGTCTGCTTCTGAAGTTAGGTATTTTCACATAATATGGGCTTTTAACATTGACATACAGAAGATAGTTTGTAATATAATAAATTGAAAGGAAGAAAGCAAAGAATATAGCTAATATCTCAAGGTGTAATTCTGGGAAGAAAAAGCACTTTTTCATAATTTCTTGAAAGGTTTATGCAGGCGAAAGAAAATACAGATTTGGAAAGGTCCTACAGCCTTATGAGGCTGCAGAATTGGTATTAAAGCTCAGGAGCTGGTGAGTCTGTTCTCCCCGAATGTAAACAGAGCCAGTATTTTCTTGAAAGGGAGGTCCAGCATCTCTAACAAGATGCAATTCCCCTAATGTCTCTGAACTTGCATCTGTTTGCAACAGCAGCAAGTGTAACCCACCCAGTGTCAGGATTTTATAAGGATTATCCCAGCAAGCACACAAAATATCAAGAGCTATAGGAAAATTTTAGCATTTTCCTTCAGCAGCTCAGAAGAGAAGTTGTCAAAGTAGCTGTCTGCTAAACATATCATCTGCCTTACTATAGAAAGAAGCATGTCAACACTGCACATCAAATCCAACCCTGAGAAGTATTTTTTAATGGGCAGGATCTGACTTAGACAGATCCCAAACCTCTCTGCAATTACCTGCATCTGTAGGAAAGGCACAAAAGGGTTTATCTTAAAGAGTTCTCAAACTATTTTCCAGTCCTGCTTTTTGTGACAGGAGCAAAGTAGAAGTCTTAGAAAAATATTGTCAGAAGCATATTTTGAAGAGACTGTAAGTTTTAGTTGCTCCCATGCCTGCACACAGGCAGTAGTGCCACTTATGTGCACTAAAGGGTGCAGAGCCGGGGCAATGACAGCCCGCTCAGCCTCCCTGTCCTGGGGGTCTTGCAACCCTTGTCCCATGACCTCAAGTCCCCTCAAGCCAGGACATAGGCACTGTGACACACGATGGCATTCATGAAAGAGTCTGCGTAGAACTCAGTTAACACCACCTGATTGATGCATCTACTACTGCAGCCTGTTACCTTCACAAACAGTGCCTGGGAGGCTGCAGCATGCATTGCTGTGGAAGTCATGATCCCTGCACCTTGCAGACACAGGCAGAGCGGTGCAAAAATACAAAATAACACAATTAGCAAGCTGGACGCTCCCAAAGCATCTCAGCCTAAGCAGGGTAATGTATCAAGCATGCAGATTATCCCCTGACACGTACATCCAGAGACCTACCACAGCGGCTGGAACGGACACCCCTTCCCAAAGCCAAAGTTCCCAGGGGCACAAATGGCAATTCAATTCATTCATACCGACACAGACACATCTTTTCCCTGCCAGCCTTTCCATCCGCTCAGAGCATATTTCAGGCACGAGAGAACGTGATCCAAAGACTAAACCCCAGTGCAAGCTCCAGCTTCTAGGTGCCCTTTCCTCAGGCGAGGGGATGTCACATCAGCCAGGTGTGAAAATCATCACGTACCGTAGCTGGTTTCTCAGATTCATTTTTCACATCCTGCTGCAAATGGTCACTTCACAGCTGTATCCAGCCAATATAACTAATTAATTACACTCTACTAGCACAAGAGCAGGGATAGTGATGCAAATCACTAATGACAGCAGTTTAAGATGCTGACATCCTTAGCAGCCTTTTGTTTTGCTTCATATTTATACCTACTCAAGGTGGGTACAGAGCCCTAATGTGACTGTTTACAACAACCTTGTGAATGTTCATCAAAAAAAGAGAATCAAGCCTTCATAGTTAAAGGTTTCTGGTTTTAGCTGTGTGGGGGGAAGGATGGGAGGAAGGTTTTTTGTTTGTTTGTTTGTAAGATTTTTTGCCTTTGTAACAAACCTTAATTCTCTCCTGTATCACACTCACTGAGCATCCAAAAAAAGTAAATCTCTGGATAGGTTTTGCAAGTGTTCCTAAAGATTCTTAGTAGCCAAGCACCTAGGAACTGCTCATAATTAAGCCAGCAGTATTTAATTATTAAGGGACAGTGCATCAGCTGCTAAGCCAGCACATCTGAGTTCCTTCCTATCTCCTTCCTGCCCTACTACACAAGAATCAAAATAGCTTAAGTGCTATAGCAAATGACATTCTGAAGCTCTGGGAAATACCCAAGAAAAGAGTTTTCAGTTAAACAGCTATAGCAAAACACCAGCCATTCTGAACTAAAGCGAGTAAGACAAGAGGTTCTAGCTCTTAATTTTAATGAGTTTCTGGTATCTTACTCAGCTACATGGCTAATTTATTCTCCGAGGAATACATAAAATTTCAGTATATCTTAAATGTGGAGGAAATACAGGGCATGCAGAGGTCACATTAATTGCGTTTTCAACACATGCCAGTCCATAAGGGGACACAAAGGCAGTATCACTGCACTTCTCAGTGGACTTTCTTGTACCCAAGTATCTTCCTCAAAAAGCTTCCTTCATCCAGAGGAAATGACACTCTTGTACCAAGCAATCGGGCAATCTGCTAGAAACAGTTCCCTAAATAGCTTCATTGCAATTGCTTCTGGTGGAAGACAACATAACTGCTCTGTTTTGCATAAAGTCATTAGGTGGAAAGGCTTTAATTATTAAAAGAGTGTGAATTAAGCAGATACTGTGCTGCACCTCCAGTGCCTTGCTAAGAAGGCACTCTGTAAACAGAATT
This sequence comes from Nothocercus julius, assembly GCA_013398735.1. NCBI lineage: Eukaryota > Metazoa > Chordata > Aves > Tinamiformes > Tinamidae > Nothocercus > Nothocercus julius. The sequence goes on along the minus strand of VZSV01000084.1, from coordinate 126,772 downwards.
ATTATTTCATCAACGCAGTAGACTCCTCACTTAATGGCTCGCTAACTGGGCCAGAGATGAGATTCGATGTAAAGAAATCAATGACTCAAAACAAAAGATTCAGAAAATATGAAACACCTACTGCTTAGCTCTTAAGATCACACATTGTCTCCTATGGAAGTGACTCGTATCATGCAGGGAGAAAATAACAGTCCTGCTGCTGCGTCCAGCTGTAACCATAGGAGATAACAGTGAACTGGTGCCTGCTAGGACCAGACTCCCATACTTTAGGGGTTTTTTATTTGCCTTCTAGTGCTCTCCTTCTGTGCTGTAGCTGCTAAACAAATAAGTATTGTGGCTTCATTTTTCCGAAATAGTCCTATTGGCTTGCTTTAGGAGGAAGGCTTAGGAAGCCAGGGGGAGGCCTAATGCATGACATCAAAGTCAGTATTTCTTAGTATTAGCAGCTTTATTTTGGTGTCCACCAGATGGATGCATCAATCAGGACAATTCTGTTATATTGCAGAGTAGGAGTATAAAAGGACATCCTGCAAAATTAAATGGTGAGAACAATGCAATCCTTCACAACTGTCTTTTTTTCTAACCTTATAGCACCTCAGGAGAGAGAAGAGGGTATTTTCAACATGTGGCTACAAGTGCATGAGTCTTCTTCAGAAGAGGGTAAAGGCAAGATCAGTATCTCTCCTCCCTGGGAATAAGCATGGTCCAGGGAAGAAGGATACTTTACTTTCCTACTCGCCAGCATATTGAGGCTTTACTGTGAAATTACTTCTTAAGTTTTCCTGTTCCCTTCAGTACTAATTTAGGGACATAAAACTCACCAAGCTGCCACACTTTTCACTGAAGCTGCTTCAGCTTCTCTGCTAAACTCCCAGGGAAAAATCTCAGCTATATACCCATCACATTTTTATCCATGGATACAAATGTGATTCTTCAGAGGAAGGTTCTTGGTGTAGTCTACAGTACCTGGACAAAGAGAAAGGTGGTATGTTAAGCTGCAGAGTAAATGTTCAGTCAATAGTTTGACAAGATGGCACAAAACCTAACAAAAACTAACCTTCTCTGAAGGAAGGCTTAAAATCCTGTTTTACAGGGAGGAAAGTAAAATAGCAGACCTAAAAGCCCAGGACAATTAGTCAGGATCTCAACAGCTTCAGTCTTGTATTCATGTTTACAGGTGGAACGCCAGATTTGCTCAGAAACTTTTCTATTGGTGAGGTAGTTTGTTTATTTTTCCAGAAGAAACAGCCTGTCAGTATTTATTTGAAGTGATTTTGTTCAGAAGATACTATTGCTTTGCATTGGGCTTATTTCATCTCAACATATGTTCCAAATTTTTGGAGTTAATAGGATAGGATACTAGCAGTTAACATGACAGTGAACTATCAGAAATGACACAGAATTGTGTTATAGCCAAGGTGTCACTTTTTTTTTTTTTTTTTTTTTAAAAAAGATATCTAACACATCTTTTCAGATGCTTTTGGATGAAGGGAAATAACACAGCACAGAAATACACTGTTGAAAAATGAAAGTTTCCAATACCTTCCTCAAAATAAGCAAAAATATTTCTCCATAAGTAATGGCATTAAATTCGACAAGAGCACATAATAGACAAGAATACAAAATGCATCATAGCATTTCTATAAGAAACAGCTGCTTCATGAACTGGACATGATATGACTGCATCTCTAGTTTGGAAACAATTAGCCAGAAGCAATAATTTATCTGAGTTGTCACACTTGTTTTTATCAGCTCTTCAGGGGATTCTCATGTAATCATAAAACTTACAGAGCTGAAAACGCTTAATTTTTCCCTGCTCCAGTTGGATGAAGAAATAAAATGCAAATCAGCGACAACATGTTTAAAAAAAAAAAAAAAAATTGTATGATCTGATTTCATCCGTGATTTTTTCCTCCTCTTAAGACAAAAATATTGCATGCTCTCAAACACTCAGGAGATCTCAAAACATAATTAATGCTCATACCTGTATACTGGAATCAGGAGAATGCAAATAAAACCCCTCCTTCACTGCCTTCTACTTTCCATTCTTTTAATTTGCAGTAGAAAGTTTGAAATCGGAAGAGTCTTCTTTTGAAGAAAGAGATGATCACTTGCAAGTGTCCTTTGCAGCCTATAGGATGTGCAGCTGTGACATTCAACACCTAATGCAAATCCAGGTTAGGTTATCTGTAGTGAGATAACGAATGCAGCCAAGAAAGTTTTGCTGTGCGCTCTCACAGGAGAGCAAAACCTCAGGTGATCTGCGGCTCTATTAGAGGTGGCTCAGCAACAGCATTACCATAAAGTAATGGTAATAGGTTGGAAGGACCTTAGGAATAGGTTGGAAGTCATTAGGAGGTTGGTATTCAGAGCATAGCAGCATACAATATACAGCACCATCATGCATTCAGGAAAGTAGGTTCAGGTTATATAAGCCACAAATGCAAATAAGGCCTGGCAAGCTTTACACTGTGAACATTAGATTTAACATATGTAAACCATTGTGTAGCTCAACTGGAGAATTAATGGAAGAATTTTTCTAGGAAAAGAGGTGCCAACATAGTAAGAAGTTTACGGCTACAGTGAGGTGAACAGTATCCAGGACTCTAATATCAAGCTTTCCAACTTCGCGTTTCTGAAAGAACCATGATGCATCTTACAGAATTGCCCTGCTTTTGCTGCTGACACCAAACATCGTTTTCCAGGACGTCCTGAGCAGCTAGCCAAGTGCAGCATAGCTTCATAAAAGAACCTGCTGTTTATTAAGTTATCTAACTTAATGGCTACGGGACACAATCTCTGGATCGTCACTGAGCACACTGCAATTGCTAACAGTAAGCATTATTTCTCAGGAAACTAGAAAGGTTCAGGTGTTAACTGCTCATGTATGTATTAAAGGCCATTTCCTTTCAGAGCTGAATTCAAACCATCCATTTGTACTCATGCAATTTTTTTAATTAACTTTTTTATCTGCAAGCTAATTTCTCCTTTTATAAACATCTTCTGAATGCACAAGCAGACTTGGGATTTCCTGGTTGAAACGGTCACCAGCTGAACCCTAATTTGTGCAGTCCTGGACGCTGCCAGGCCTGTGCCCTCCCACAGGCTGCAGCGCCGCTTCCCGCCCCATTCCTGCGCTGCTTTCTGGGCACGAAACCCTTCAACGGGGCTCTGGGGCCCAGCTGCTAGAGGGGCACAGGACAGACAAGCAGCTGCGCCACACTTCATCCCGAATGCCAAACGCGAACACTCTGCCTCACAGATCAGAGGGTAATGAAAACCAAAGACACAAAGGGATTCTGCACTAGATTTTTCAAAAATCCAAGATGAGCTGGCAATCTCAGCATTTCTCTGTCAACAGAGGCTGTCTGGGATTTACAAACTAGCTGTTCCTCCTGAGAAGTCTGATTTATTTGGGCTGTTCTGAGCAATCTTAAGGCATGCCGAGTTTTCATTCACAGCCATGACATTTTGCATAATACCCGAGTGGTGTCTTTGCTTAGGAAGTGGTGGAGCTGGATTGCAGGTATGCCCCAGTTGATGAGGGCTGAAACTACAGCTCCCATCTCCTGCAGGAGAATGCAGGAAGAATTGGGCCTGACAGAGCCCCAGAGAAGCTCAACCTTAGATCTGAGTGGAACAGACCTGGGACCCAGTTTCTGCTCCCTGGGGTGTTTAAACATCTAACATTAGATGGCATCTGGATTGAAAAACAAAAACAAGCCAGCAATAATCAAGGTCATAGAGACCAGCACCAAGACCACACTGCTCTTGGCTAAGCTCCATAATCACTAGATTAGATAATGATGCCACTCCTCTTGGCAGACCTCATTTGCAACATGCTGATGCAACTATATTATTTCTATTTTCTGCAACGGCTTGAGTGCTACTAGGTATGTGGCTCTGCACCTCCCCTTCACAGCACAGTGTAGATGTACTTTCATCTCTTCTATTGAAGCAGTTTGGTACAAACTACCCCTCCCTGAACAAGAGGGCGCTTCATGGTTACCAACTAGTACTTAATTTAACTATTGCTGCACTATTATTACTCATTACTAAATCTGGACTCTGCATATCTTGGTATCCATGGCACTGCCTGAAAGAGCAACAGCACTCCTTCCCTTACAATTTTAAGGAAGTTATGTGATTATCATAGTCCTGTCAAGTTCCATACCTACTCACAGGAGCGATCCATATCAACAGGTATCAATACTTCTTCGTAACCACCAACATAATCCCTGATGATGTCACCCTGCATCAATCCTCTTGGACGCCACTGGCCTCTAGCTCTGGCTCGTGGGAGGCACCGACTACTATCAGCATTGACCATGCCCAAAATTGAGAGGCCTTGATGAGCACTCATCTCACAACCTACCACTACGGAATGTATCCATCAATACCGAGACCCACTGACAGACACTGATACCTCTTGTTCTCAACAGGTATCTAGTGCTTTCACTCTTAGGCTCATTTTGCATCAACAACCAGCAATATCTCTATATCACAAGGCATAGATGCCTATCAATTTCCATATCTATGTATTGGGATCAATAGTCATTGATCCCTATGAATAACCATCCGTATGCTCAGTCTCAGCAGGTATCTAATGCTTTCATTCTTAGTGGCATTGATTGCATCAGTATCATTGCATCTTGACTTCAGAATCTTCAGTGAGGACCTATTTCTATACTTATCAACACTTAGCAATCTCTACTGATATTGATATCAATATTAATGACTGTTGGTAGAAATAGGAAATTAACAGGCATCAGTGTCTCAATATCAGAAGGGTTCTATGTTGATATCAGTTGATGCCCACTGATGGCAACACTGGCCCTAGACCAAAAAACACTAAAACAGCACATCTTCTCTTTCTCCGAATCCTTATAACTTTTTTTTTTTTTTTCAGGCCTATATTGAGTCAAATAACTCATTTTCTTCGCTTTAATGACCAACACAATCCTACTGTTTTTATAGCACAGAAACTCTGCTCAGTAACTCTGACATATCTGTCATTTTTCAAGCCTATGTCAGATGGCTGAGACATGCATATTAAAATAAGAACCTAATTTGGCTTTTCCCCTTTCTGGTCACTGACAGTTTTGATCACAAATATTGATTTAGCAAGGCTTTATCAGAAGGAAGAAAAGAGATTTTTGGCAGACAACTAGAAAATATTTATATTCTAATCCTTCAAATGATATTTTCAAAACAATTGATTAAAAGTGTATTTATTTATATAGATAGATGTTAGTATTGATAGATGTATTGTTATCCTGAAAGCACTTCAACAGAGAAGTTGAGAACAATTATTCTATAATACAGAACAATTACTCTATAAGAAAGAAAATTGCACTCAGTGCATTCACGGCCAAAGCTTTTAGGTATAGCAAAGTAACAAGCCCTGCTTATTGAACTTTGGTGTATGCTACATTTTAATTAAAAAAAGAAAAAAAAAAAAAGAAAAAAAAAGCAAGAGATTGGAAAGCACTGCTTTGAACTGAAGTTTTAAGGCTCCACTGACATTAACAGAAGTTTTGCTACTGGAATTAGAAATACATACTGCAGTACTGACTGACTGTACTTTATATCCAAGTCTAATTCCCTAAACACATGCACAGATAGGCACAGATAGCAGTAAAATAAGGGTCTATATTTCCCCTTACCTGAGCATAGTCTGTATGCGCTGCCCTTGCCAGAGGATCCCTCCGCAGGGGAATGACGCTGGGAGCTGCAAGGCAGGGCAGACAGATCAGTGCGTCATGGCAGGGGAATGGGACAAACTCCCCTGCTCAGCCCTGTTTGCTCTCTCTCTGCCCTCCCAGCACGGCGCTTCAAGCCCTCCTTGCTACCACGAACTTGTAACCACCTTTGATCCCGAATTTAAACACTCAGCGATTCATTCAAAATGTCATTGCTAGCACTTAATCTGAGTAACTTTGTGGGCAATTTCATAACATTTTGCCTTCTAAGTGTGATTTTAAACCAAATATTAGTAAAAACAAATACTTGTATTTTAGTGATGTTTCGGAACCAGCAGCCTGCAGTTACCAAAACAGCCCCTTGCAGGCGCCTCATGAAAAGCACAAGTTCTTCTGGTGCATGAGATACTATGTAAAGTAGTAGGATATAATCTCTTACATGAAAAGCCAAGGAAATTAATTTCAAACTTCTTTTTGTTTGTCATTTAGTGTTCTCAGTAAACAAGCATAAGTGATATCACTATAAGAGATCAGCTTTCTAACAAAGGGAAAAAAAAAAACACTAGACAAAATACAACAACAGCCTAAAAAAACAGTTTCTTGCAAACAGATGCAGTGAAGAACGACCAATTTTCTATGTACTTGTGCATTTGGTAGCACTGCTAGAATCTTATACAGATGGATTTTGAACAAAAAATAGGTAGTTACTCCTCTCAGAACAAAATATAGCAGGCTTACCACAGGAGGCACAAACGTCATTTCACAAATAACGGCATTAAGTTCAGACCCGTCTGTCTGTTACAGGAAAATGTTTCTTTTAAGGAGTACTTCTTTATAAAATTGTGTTTCTTCATACAGTATTTGCACCTAAAGAGATGCAAATAAAATCTCAGAGGAAACTAAGAGATGAGAAAAACAGTCTTATTTCTTTCACCCTTTCATAAATTACAACTGGAGAAAGGATGGGATTTCAGTAAGATGTTGGTTGACCTGGCAATGGGATGCAGAGAAACCCTCCTTGAGGGTGATAAAAGGTTTAGCTGCAATGGCAAAGATCCAATCACCAATTCTATGAGTACATATTCACTAAGGAAAGGAAAAATAATAAAGTGTCAGTAGATTCTGAACTTAAACAAGCTCAGAATGCATTCTTGCAAGTTCAAAATAGGTAATTAAAGGATTTAACCAGTACAAAATTTAAACTCAACCCTTTCCACATCTATAGCTACCTCACTTGTAGTTCATCCTATCTATCTTTAGAGGCCTCAGTTTCGGCTGGAATCCGCTTTGACTTTCCTCTCACACGTACCTCAATATTCCCATATCCTCCTCAGAAAGATGTTTGTGAAGCGGCTCTGGATGCCGCTTGCCTTATTCCACCACTCTGGAAAAAAAAAAAAAAAAGAAATATGGATGTCTAAGGATGCTTCCTTCATTTCAGCTTTGGGCTGTGAAGCAGTTTGATTTTTATACTTCTGTTAAAGGACACCTTTTCTATTGCAGATGCAGATGCTTACATTTCTTTAAATCTAAAAGCAACAGCTTTACAGCATTCAACCACATGTTTGAGTGACTAGGAGCGATTCAGTGAGTGCTGATGTTTTGCACGGACTTCCTGATAGTCCCTAAGTTTTCTTTCAATGGAGAAATTAAACCAACAGTATAGCCTAACGAAAAATATGGCCAAAAAAAAAAGGCATGACTAAAGAATGACTGAACGTTGTCCAAATAAGATGTCTTTCTTCACTTTCTGCCTTTATCACAAGCTGTAAAGAAAGAGCAGAGCTGACTAAACCTTATTTAGTAGTTCCTTAGATGTGTGATAATCTCTCTGTGCACAGGACAGTCTCGATTCTTATAGTGTTAATGTTGCAGAGGACTATATATTGTTTCAATAGCTCAAATCTAGTAAGAATCTATCTTCACAATACGCATAGACTTTACAAGCATGCAAGGATGTTTGCTATTTTTTTCCAAGCTCTGTATGCTACAGCAAGTGCAACTGGTCTCTATGAACAAGAAAAAAAAAATATTTGACCCACAATTCATAATTCAAAAGTGGCAAATTAGAAAGATGAACCTCTTGGAATTGCTGTGTGTTTACACTGCTTGTTTTACGAGCTCAGTGCTATTGCATAGCTTGGGATAATATATTTGCCCAGGCATTTCAAAACAAACTACGTGCCACAGTTAATCTTCTCAGGTTATATAAGAAAATAATAAATTCTGCATCACTAATAATACCCAGAATGAAGAAACATCCAGTTTCTTCTTAGTAATATTACTCAATATCATGCAAAATGGAGATACTTCCTTTACGCTTTAAATTAACATCTCACTTAAAAGAAAGCAATCATATAAAGGTAGTACTAACTAGTACTAGCATACACAGTACTAACTCCTCAAAAGTCAATAGCTCAAAGGAGGAGGGAAATAGAAGCCCCATCCATTAAAACCCATGTCTCCCCTCAGAGTCAGCACCTGGACACTAACTCGCTTAATTTGGGCAAATCAGCAAGGGGGTGAGTTAAAAACTGATGCCCATTTCACGCTGCTCACAGCTCTGTGCGCTTTGTTCATTAACAAACATGGTTTTGTTTTTGTTCCCATAAAACAACCAACCTCATAACAGGACTCAGGGAAGATGGGGAAGTCAATTCTCCGACCAAACACGGTCTGTGGAATTCTCTGCGGCAGGCAGTCAGCAGCTGAAATACTACAGCAAGTTTTACTACTTATACACTACACATTTTTATGCGAGAAAAGCTGATCAGAATTCACACTGCAAAATTTAAAATCTAAGGGATGAGAAGGTAAGTGTTTTTACTTTCCATACAGTAATGATAGGTGCACCACTCAGTGAAGGATACCCAAATGTGCCATACAGGGCTCATCTTCCCAAGATGCTGCTAGATCAGTAGTTTGAACAGGTGCAGTAGTTGCACACAGCGTTGCAAAGATAAATTGTTCTAATAAACTGCAGCTCAAGTGTTTGTTTCTAAAAAGTTGCTCTGATTTCCACTAATGTCTGTTGCATCCAGTAATTTTACTATATTGAGAACTGTACATTCCTAATGCTTTTTTATTGAACTTGCTTTCACCCAAATATATGAAAGTAACATTGCAATAATACAGTAATTAGTGTAACACAAGCACTAATGCAATTACCAGTTTGAGAAGGAGCAACATATAGAATCAAAATTATTTAAAAAGATGCATTATTCCACTTATAGGTGCCATCTTAAAAAAAAAAAACAAAAAACAAAAAAAAACACACACAAAAAAACCCTCCTGCATCTTTTAACAAAATAACTTAGAACTTCATTCTTCTCATACTCAACACTTTTAAAGAAAAAAAAAAATCAAAATGTCAAAAATTATGGTTTAAATGATAATTTTAAGTTTAGCTGACGTTATAGTCCTAAACGGAAGTATAATTTGTGCTAGCTTTTCTCCCTCTACTTACTCAGTTTTTCTCAAGTACAGACCATGCGTTTCCCCAATCTTTTCTTTCTACTTCAAGCTTGATTTATTCCTAGGGACCACTTTGTTTAGTAGCGGGCAGGCAGCCATTTCTGATACTTTACTTATCCCCCATTCTCAGCCATATTCAGCTTTTGCAGATATAAAGAAAACACCTTTGGTGAGTTGAGACACCATTCACAGATCTTTTTGCCCACCACCCCCACCCCAATACTAATAATCAGAGACAAGGTGTCCTTGTTTGTTCCTTGCTACCAGAACATTCAGGATTGACAACTCTATATAGAGTTGCTCAGTTAATCACACATGTTCAGCTGGAAATTGCTACCTTTATTACAAAGCTGTGTATAGATAGAACTAAATGCTCATCTTTGCAATAAAGAATGTGCTCTTGTGTAAAATAATTACTCCATTATCAGATGTGCTTTAAGTATTGTGAAGCTGCTAGTCATTTTTCCTGCTCTATGAGGATTATAAGAAAGAGCCGAAGCGCAGAATTTAAGACTATCAATTATTTCCTTTGTGAGGCCCTCCCTTTCCAAAAGAAAATAATCTCCTCTGAAGAGGGTGTCATTCTGATGACAACAGATGGGTGCAATATCACACATTCACTTGGAACGTCAGACCTCATTCAAAGTCCAAAAATTCAAAGTACGTGGAAAATATCTTATTAACATTAGAGAGCTGTTCATCAGATCCCTTGAATGCAACTTCCCTTCTTTTAAGGCCCTGTTAATAGTTCTCAAAGCCCTTAAAAGTTCTGACATCCTGGTTTCTGTTACAGCAGCTCTCAGAGCAAAACTTGCACAGTGTTTCAACTCATCATTACTGGCTATATGCAGTCCTCTGTCCTTGCTTAAGGAGAGTGTTTGAAGAAGCTTAACTTTTGGATATTTACTTTACTTGGTTAACTGCCAAGCATTATAGGGGACCATGCTGACAGCAATACCAATGCAAAGTCATGGCCCGTCTAGTATACATAGATTTTTTGAAACCAAAGAATTCTTCTGTGCATCGCAATTCATGCAATATAAGTTTTAAAGAAATGACCGTTGCATAATTACCATTTCTTTCAAAGGCAACCACTAAAATCTCTTAAAGTTCTGAATATCATATGTACCTGAATTCTTTTACATCTGCTGAAATGTCAGACAATTCTTTGATTAAATGAACAAACAGTTTTGAGAACTGATGGTCTAAAAAAGTTTTCTCTGCCAGGTGTAATTTTTTTTTTTAATTTTTTTATTTTATTTTATTTTTTATAAAATAAAGGATCACAGAAACAAATCAAGAAAAAGTAAAAATCAAGACACTTACAAGCACCAAGTAGAGACAGAGAGAAATAAATATCACAGGACAAGACTGAACAGGCAGGCAAAAATGACAGGCAACACATCTTACAGTACAGCAGGTAAAGGAAAGAATATAACATAGGCAAGATACCAGGGGAGACCCAAGTCAAATCCAAACCTCCCAAAAAACTTTTTTTTTTTTTTTTTTTTTTTTAAATCTAGAAAGAAGCATCATTTTAAATGGTTATTGAATTTGAACTAGAAGCTGAACTGGAATCACAGCTGAAAACAAGACTGCACTAGAAACTATCTCCATTTAACGCAGGGTTTAATAATTGTCCCCTAGAGAAGAAAAAACAGTCCTAATCAAAATCAGTCCAAAAACCACACAGGACCTTGCAGTCCTTTCTGCTCACAGGCAACAAGTAGGAATAATTCAACCTGCATGAACCACAGCTGAAATATTTCCTCTGGACGTGCCCACAAGTTTAAAGAGGCACCCAGCATTTTTCATAAGGGATTGGTTTGGTCTTTACTACGGACAATGCGTTCTTGAGCGGTACTACCACAAGATCCTCCCCACAACTGTCAAACCCATAGCACCACTATAGAAACGCAGTCAAAGTTGAGGGAAAATACGTAATATCAACTAAGCAAAGCAAAGCTACAAAAGCAGCAAAAAGCTACAAAAGCTATAGCGTTCATACACCTATTACTACTTCTGAAATATGCCTGTTGACCTTGCCGGTACAGTGACATAGTCCATGGTAACGTGGCTGGGCTGTTCTCAGTCCTTGCGCTTCCTGGTAGCGCAGCGTAACGTCACACGGTGGTGTGACACTTCGGCGTGACATTACGCTTTGGTGCGACTTTACAGTGGGGAAGAAACACTGCTGTGTACTGTGGAGCGAGGCGTCTTTTGGGACACTCAAGCTCTCGCACTCCCTGAAGGGGCACCACTACTCTGAGGGACACACCGGGAGTTTGATCTCAGAAGAACGCGTCCTGCTCCCCCACCTCATTAATGTCAATCTTCTCTGCAATAAATAAGCTCAGTAGTCCGTCCTCACCGGCCTCTCCTGGATGATTTATGTCACCAGCATGCAATAAGTCATGCTGAAGTTTTCCTGCCCTAGATTCATTCCAACACTGTAACTAGTTTGGTGACTTCTTTCCAGTCTTTCAAATCCATTATTCAGCAAGCTGGTGCCGATGATGCACTTCCAGCCAGGTTGCCTTCATCTTTCATTTTATTAAATGCAAATTGGATTTGAAAATGAAGGCGGACAGTGCTGTATTTGTACTGGCAGGTAACAGTGTTATTCAGCTGTCAACAGAATTCAGCCTAAATAGATCACGGCACAAGGAAGAAATTGTATCAATGACTTTGCTTACTTGTCTTTAAATATTACATCAAACCTATACTATCATGGGGGACAAAATCAAGCACAAGCTGCAAAGCTAGCATTCTTATTTTACATCCTTTCCCTTTCTTCTGGCCCTTGGCAAATCCAAGGAGAGTTCTTACAGAGGGAAAATTGTGCATTGTTTGCCAGAAAGCTGGCAGAGTGGTAATAAACTACACAGCACCAATGCCACAGGGCCCCATATTCTATTACTATTTTAGATAAACTAATTAATTAAATGTTAAGAGCATGCTATGCTCATGAATGCTCTAAGCTCTACGTGGTTCAAAAAATACTACATACAGTTACATGCCATTAATGCTGGTTTGCTCATTGGTATGTTATTTATAACAACACACTGATCTTTTTATCAAAGTTACTATTAATAATTAATTATATTAGCCTATCTGAAATATAGATGAGCATATCCTTAATGCAAAATACTGTCAACTGTGGCAGAGGTAAAGAAAATACTTTCACATCTTGTTGATTGAAGCAACTTCACTAAGAAGTGCTTTTTCTGAGACTGCCTCAAACAAGTCATAAGTCGCTTTTCCTTTCTCATTTTAAGAGCACAAATGATTCAATAAAAACTGTAAGTACATTTATCACTTATGTGTTTTAAGTTTATCTTGGATAGAAATGCTAGAAAAGTTTTCAGAACCTCAAGGAGAAATATTTTTATCGCCCTAGTAATATTTTTAACTTTTAAAATATCAACAAGCACTAAACAATTTTTAAAATTATTTTGATAAGGCCTGGTCTGTGATTTGGGCAGTGATATTTTTTCTATCATTGCTAACATTTTAACATTTAGGAGCATGTCATTGATCAATATTCTATTATTCATATTAAAACATGATGAAGATTTAGCCAATATAGAGTAGTAGATAGATGGATGCTTGTATTTTCTGCACTGAGGTGATTATTCTCTACAAGGAGAAGAGTGGTGTGGCTACAATCCCTCCAGAGAACAGATCAAATTCTCTGAAATGTCCTGGCACATGACACAACAGGCAGCATTGGCACAGAAGGAAAAACATTTTTTCTTTCAGTGGTTGCATTTTAATAACAAGTGGCAATGCTGAAAATAAAACCTTGGCAAACATGGGAGGCTGAGGTTACTGCGTCCATCTGCTCACTTTCCCTTTAGCTCCCAAAGCCAAATCTTCTTTCCTAAGCTCAGTCATCCTAAGCAACTGTCCCAGCTGAGCAGCAGTCTCAAGCAAAGCTCCACTGCACATTTCAGATGTTTTTCTTATTGAGAGTTTAAAGGGAGAAGTCAATTTGGGAAAGGACTGTGAGATCTGCACAAAATCCTGTCCCGTACAACATACAGGATAGGATAGAGAAACACCTGAAGGCTCAGGTGCAGCATCAGCATCATTCCTGACACATTTCATTTACTCTGTACTTCTGTGCAAACACCGAGTCTGTTGTCAAGCATCTAATCATCTAATTCTGATTGCAGCAAGCAGCTTTCTTGTGCTAAAGAGCTGTAATTTTGTGCACTTGCCACTTACAACAAATGCTGTCAGAAATAGAAATGAACAAGCAGGAGAAATGCTTAAATCCTGCCGCTATCTCAATTAAATGAAAAAGCAGAAGGGAGGGAGAAATCCTGCTGGCACAGTCGGAAAGAGAATTCAGCCTTTGCACTTGCCCGTGCACTACCCGAGGCATGACCTGCAGGCTGGCGCTGCAGCCTCTCCTGCCAGAGGGTGTCCGAGGTGGCTGCTCCCGCATGCCGGGACACACGTGTCCCTGTGTGCACTGACAGCTTCCCAGGAACGCTCAGACCCAGGCATCTTACGCTCAGGCATCTTACACTCTGGGGACCTCGACTGCCCAGATAGGAAGGGAGGTAGCAATAGAAAGCAGTTTTCCACTGAGTTTTCCCACAGACTTTATAACACATATGTGACAAACCACCTGCCAGGTTGTATATATTTCATACGTGGTAGGGAGCATTATGTTTTCTGTTCCACAAGCAAATTCCTCAAAAAAAAGTGTCTAACAGGGACTCTAGCAGAGTATACTCTGAAAGATGATGGTTCTTTTTTTAAGAAGAAAAGAATTCTGAAGTACACTTTAATGCCATAACTCACCCCAGCTCCCACTTCCTTAGGGCATCAGGGATTTCTTTTGCCATACACACATCAGTGCTGGACACTGACCTAATGAGAAATACCCCTGTCTCAGTGACTGCAGACAGAGAGATCTGCTGTGACTTAAATCTCGAGCCTGCAGCAGAGGGCACTGTGAAAACACAGTGCACGCTCACGCCACATCAAAACATACACGCTAGTCATGCCAAGCAGCTGAGAAGGGAGAAGGGACCAGAGGGGACCGTGCTCCTCCTCTCCTCTCCTTCTCTCCTTCGCCTCCGGAAAGGGGGCCAGTGGCTCTTCCTCTGGGCGGGCATCCAAAAGGGAATTTGCTTCACCACACTCGTGCTCAGCCAGGCCAGCTGAGTCCTACCTGGTGCTGGCTGTGGACGGGACCTCCCCGCCGCGGGGTCTCTGACGGCGTTAGCTCAGCGCGGGCGCAGACAGCCGGGTCCGCGGGCGCTGCTGAGACGGCAGACTGAGCGCGAACAGGCTGGCAGCCTGCGGAGACCCAGCACCCGGGAACGTCGCTCCAGACCCCGCGACGACCCAGGATCCACACGCTGCACGCGCGCCCCGGCCGGCTGAGCTCGCGGAGGCCCTGGAGCAACGGTGCCTTTCAGGCACGGGCTTTGTATCCCGTTGTTTTCAGCTGCAGCGAGCGCCTCTGCTCTTCCTTCTCATACAGCAGTCCGATATTCCCAAATTCCCTGCATGAGGGGACTGAGCCTGCGGAACTGAGGAAATAAGTATTTACAGCAGCGCTCGGCAGCCAGTGTCTCTGAGGCTACAGCTCCTTGCACTGGAAAGCAACTCAGCCTTTCTCCCTCCACACATTTCTTCAATGAATAATTTTAGAAAGCAAACAAACCATTACGGAGCCATTAAAAGAATTAAATAATCCATACACAGCAGCAAAATGGAACAAAAAAGAAAGCTCTGTGTTATTAGCAAAGTTCATTATGGGTGCAAAAACACTGGCTGACAACAAGAAAAATGTCTGGTCACCCAGACCTGTCTACAGCAGACCTGCAGCCGTTTGTAGCAGGTGGCACACGTGTGTTCTTTTGTAAGCACACTGCTCCTACAACCAAAAAATCCCAGTTAATCAGTCATGGATCATGGTCCTCCAAACTAAGCAGAGATGGAAGCTGGGCCTGCCCAGCGCTGCTGGGTGGCTGCTCCCACTGGAATGTGTTCAGGGAAAACTCCTGGCTTCCTCAGGAGGTATCTGGATTCACTGTGAAGCGCAAAAAAGGAAATGGATCAGTTTTGACTTTGGATAAGATGAGAGAAGAGAGAGAAAAGATCCTATTCAACTTTCTGTGTCTGTGATCCACTGCATTTGCATGGGCAGGCTTCCCTGAATTCACTGCTTTTAGTCTTTTGTCTTGAATACTGGTACACAGAGCTAAAGAATAAAGGAATTGAGAAAACTATACAGAAAAAAAAGTCCAGTACAGACTAGGTGCTTTGAATGATAACTATTAAGTGAATGTTCATTTTTGTTTTGATGCTTTATTACGTATTAAAGTGTTCTTAACACTTGCACACTGATGGTATTTTAATCCATGAACTTCAAAGAATTTTTCTACCATAGAGGATGAAAGAAATTTCCAAGACAAAGATATATGAAATATTCATCAAGAAAAAGCTCTGATTCCAGTTATTAGCCCTGCAACAGCCTTCCCAACTTATAGAATACAATTTTGTTCACATCATTGGCGCAGCACCACAGCTAATGCAGGTGTCATTTACACTAGGATTAGTCATTTACACTAGGATTAATGAAACATAAGTGGAGCTGCTCTGTTCCATAAAGCAGATTTAAACCAACTTCTAACTATTAAAAGCTAACTAGCAGCATCTTCAGGTACACAATAAATATCTGAGAATATTCAATTCTTCCTTTGCTCACAGAGAATAAACTTGCTTTGACCACAAGATGGCTCTCCTAGCATGTTGTGCGCACTAAGGGATACAACATTTTGTTATTGTACGCGTGTATTTTAATATTCTGGGGTTTTGTTGTTTTATTTTTTCCATTGGTACCTTTTGCTAGTATAAGGCAAAATAAAAATTACAGGAATGAACTTATCTTGAGGACTTCACGCCTACAGTACAAGAGCCCAAACCCAGCAGATCATTTCAGAGCTGAGTCACTCTGCCCCGCGCTGGGTTTGCGGCCTGGCTGCCCAGGGACACGGGACCTTGCCCAGGGACACTGGGCTCAGCACAACAGCAAACACACACACGGCCACCGTTTCCTGTACGTGGGAGAGGGCGTACACGCGCCTGGAGAGCGGCCTCGACCCACCTGCAAGGGCGGGATGCAGCCAGGGCAGACCTGGTGTCGGCGGAGTCCCCCCATCCACAGACTGTATGCTCTTCTTGCCTTTCTTGAGACTATAGTGATTTTTGGCACTCCTTTTGGAACCATCTGCTTTCTGACATCCTTTCCAGCTGTCTAAGGCTTAAGAAGGGCAATCAAACCTGAGCACTGAGGTTCTGGTGAGGCCAAACTCGATAGCTTCGTCTTCTCATACTCTAGCCTGTCACATCTGGTGGGATGTAGGATGCAAATCGCTTTGAGCTACCAATCTTTGATGCTTTTACATGGCAAACTTTGGATTATTAAAGGGAAAAAAAAAAAAAAAAAAAAAAAAAAAAACAGATCTCTCACCCGAGACCAACGTTAGTTTAGCCCAATATTCTCTCTCCATTAGCGGCTGTCTAAGAACGCAAGAACAGAGAAGCTTTTTTCACTACAGTTCTCCCCATCCAAGCCCGCGTTACTACTGCTACCACTAAGTTTGCTGATCTCTTCCTGTACCAAATTCAAAACTTAAAGCTGTTTATTGCTTTCAGCATAAGTGAGAATATGCATATCAATAACAGGCTTCCATAGCTTGAAGCAGAGGGTTAGTTAATTTTAAAAGTACAAAAAACTCCAAGGAAATATGGAATGAAAATAAATTTATATTGTGACAAACTCAAAAATTCTAAAAAAAAAAAAATAAAAAAAAAAATTATTGAGCTCAGTGTGTGATGCCATGTGAGTGTTCAAGCAAACACCCAGAATACCCTGAAATGCACCAATCTCATATGCTCATAGTCAGGAGCCCGGCATCGTGTCTTCAGTTTGGCAGAGTTCACATTTGTGCTTTTGGGTCTCTGCTAATTCAAACTACGGGTGTGGGGGTGGCAAAAGAGGCAAAATTCAAAGCTGAAAATAAATCAGCAAAACCCTAGAGATGCTATGCTGCATCAGTTCATTCCAGAGTCCCCACAATATGGCTGGATCTTAACTGAGCTTGCTCAATATGGGCGGGGGGAGGAGAAGTAATGACATTTTCATTGCCCTCTCTGTGACCCTCTTTTTTCTGTACCCCACACACCATTCTTTTTCTTTTCATCTTAAAAATGAACACTCTCACACTGAATTATTTTTTCTTTACTGCGAAGTTCTTTAGGCTTTAGGTAATTTGTAGTTAGGACACACACTCAAATCTATTAATATTAAATATATGACATGCTCTATATACACATACACATGCACATGTAATACAAAATATTTTTTACAAAAGCTTTGCCCTCTGTATGACTTCCCTAGTCACCTCATTGGTGTTAACCTACAGTGAGATTGCAGTAAGATGCAATGTCACTTACATTGAGCGATGATGATGATCACATCACAACAAGGAAATGCAGGTCCAGATACTAGATGGCAGTAAACTTATATTTTCCCATGGAAGACAAGGGTTTGGTATGGGTTTAAACAGTTGTCTGGTGTATTAATTCAACGGTAAGTGCAAGTATGGAAGTGAAAGCTGGAAAACAGATTTTATCACAGAAAGACACCTTAAGCACAAGCAGCAAGAACTGTCCTTGCACAGTAACACATCAGAGCAGACAGGCTATGAGGGCACAGGCAGGGGCAGCTCAATTGCATCTGGCGACCGGGTGCAAGAGGCAGGGGAAGGGAGGCAAAGGCGCTCCATCAGCTACCCTCAAAGGCTCATTCCAATTTTCCTCTGATCCAGAGATGAAACCTCCCCAGACAACAATCCATCATGCTGAAAAATCTGTTTCACAGTCCTTTGATGAAAGGAAAACAAAAAAAGCTTATATCACATTTTATACCTCCTGCCTTTCTGACCAAGAAATACGACTGAAAACCCTCAGGCCTGACAGTCTTTGTGGGAAAAGATTTCCAAACCCTCTCCAACTGATGCACTGTCCTGGAATTTAGTTTTTTTTTTTCTTTCAGTGCTAACAGGCAAGATTACAGGCTCCCAACTGCAGAACTAGAGCCTAGATGTCATGGAAGAAAAACCTCTTCCGCTGCTGAACACTTCCCCACTGCTATAATGCAAAACATGTCACTGCAAAACATTTCCAGAGCAATTTGTGTCACTGCCTCTGCTACTTGGTTGCACAGGCAGGTGTGTTAAAGACAGAATTTTGGCTGTCTCTCTTCATTATTTCCCAGCCATCTGCTCAGAAACAAAATAAATTGGCCCAGTCTCTGCATACAAAATTGAGCAATGAGAGTAGGAAGATGATTTTACATAGAGCTACTCAAGAAAAATTAATGCAAGCATGAGTCTGGGTGATTGTCATGAGCCACACCACCCCAGCAGGACAGGCAATAAATGCCACAAAAAAGTGTTACATTAGGAAAAATAAAAATCAGTGCCAAGTAATTCTAAAATGGTCTTAGGAAGAAAAGTTGCAATTAAATAATTTCAAACTTTGAGAAAGAGGGGGAAAAAAAAAAAAAAGAAAAAAAAAAAAGCAAAACTTAGTGGCTACTACTGGCAACTAATTTCCTTGAAGCTAGTGAAACTGATTCCTTTTCAAGGTAACTTGGACAACCACACCATTATTGTATTACACTCAACTGACGTTTTTCAGATTATTTCTCTTAATGCTGACATTTTCACAGGTCTTTGACTGATGTGAGGCAAGCTACATCAATGCAGAGTGGCAGTAGGAGGGAGAAAGAATATATACAAAAGAGGAGAAAGGTTAGAGAGTGTCTTGAATATTAGCCCTGTACTAGAGTGCTGGAAATAGCAGACACCAGGGTGTAATATACTATCTGTTCATCCTCATTCACTATTAAATGAAAAGATTTGTTTTTAACTGATTCACTATTCTTGACATGTTTTATGTCCTTACTCTTAGAAGAGTATAAATTCGCATGTAATGCCACTAAAATGAATACAAGTACATAAGCAAAAACTAGCGCAAGATGGAGAAAAATTAAAAAAATCAGGTAACAACTGAATTGTTTGACTTCACTTTAGTGAAGTTGAGCCTGCTGATCTTTTATAAAACATTAATTACTACCACCTTGTTCTGCTGTGCTTACTGAGTTTTCCTGAGAAAAATCTCATGTTTTCACAAGCACTGAATTGTATTAAAATTAAAGTCTGAAATTAAAAATCTCCACCTTCATAATTTTATTTATCCAACTAGCCAATTTGAAGTAATCCTTTTTGACTCTATATTTAGGGAACTCACTTGGCAAAGTATTTGCCAAGTTTTGGCAGTGCAAATTGCACCATTTTCATTTCTCAAGAGAAAGGGTGTATATTTTAAAATAATACATGCTTTCAAAAATGTACGTGTATTTATATGCAGATTGCCATTTTCTGGCTTTATACAAAAGTTCTTTTGGTTTGTGTAAATTCAAGATGAACGCCCACAGCTACTTGTGTTCTTCGGTCACAGAAATCTTTTATGACGCTGTGAACAAATAAATAAAATAGCTGCAGCTCTTGGTTACTCTGTCCTTGCACTTGACCCAGGTGCAGGAAATGCTAAGAATAGCTATTTTATGATTTATGCTCTCTCTATACAGGGGCCACGTGTTGCTAGAAAGGAGCACACAGAGCACCAGCACAGTAGATGTGTCCTTTTAGGACTGCTGTTCCCCAGAGACCCATTCAGGGGCCTTGGACTATCCAATATCATCAGTGAAAAGCCACCTCTCCCGGACAAGCGGGAGCTTACAGCATCTGACAAGTCAACATCAAAATCTTGCAGCAATCTGCATTTTTCTTTGAAAGATAAGATTATTTTTCACTATGTAAGTGTATATATACTTATCAATTGTTTCCCACTGTCCCTTAAAGCTATATGCATATAATTTCACTGTAGCAGTTTTTATTTCAAGGAGCATCAGGCTTCTGCTGCTCCTGAGACTCTTATTTTGCAGGGCTATCAAATTTGCTGCCTGCTGACACACTAGTTTTGTTTCTGCTTTGATGCTAGCAGCCCTCAGAACGGATTATGCACTGGGAGTATAATTTGAGCTGCTGGCCACTTAATACTGGTAATGAAACAGAAATAAAGAATATGATTTGACTGCCAGAGCCAAAAATGAATTTGCTCTGCTGGCAGTTAC
>VZSV01000084.1:84116-106356 GCA_013398735.1 Nothocercus julius | reverse complement strand
TTATTTTCAGTTGAATACTGAAGATGTTTGTCTTTAATTCCTGGCACACAGTTTGAAGAGACCCTTAAAATATATCCAAGATTGAAATTAGTTTTTAATGCAGATCAAACATGAGGAACAGGGAACACTTGGATTCCAATATTTCAAAGATATGTCTTCTAAATGGCAACACATATCCTTACTCTTTCCAGACTAACCCTCAGGGTTTTCATGCTAACCTATTTAGCCACTCCACAGACAGTGATTAGATAAAAGGCATTGCTTTTTCATGAATGTTTGATTCAAAACATCATCATCATTGGCAATCTCCTTTGCCAAACACTTCATGAAAGCTGGGAGTAAAACACTGTAAACCATACAGCACAAAGACAGCACACACACAACTTCATCCAGGCAGGTCTTGCCGGGATATGCTAAATTTTTGTCATCAAAACTCAAAAGCATATCTGCAAATCACCACATAGCTTTGGTTGTGAGTATTGAGAAGTGAGAATATGAGCCAGCCCCCTTTCAATAGTAAAGAAAACAGACCCAAAATTGGGCTCAAAGTGACTTCTTAGATTTGCTGATTCTTTCAGCGCATTGAAGAGAACTGGAGTGTTGTCCATCACACAAAACACATTGCTAGTGTCATCCATGTCTGATGTGACCATGTGACGTCTCCAAAAGCCTCACTGACCTCTCTGTAGAAAAGGGCATTACTTGCTGATCTCTGAAGATTGAAGTCAAAGATGTATCAGCAGGAATGAGGGAAAGGGTAAAGGAAAAGTGACTCCCCTTCATCAAACACTAGCTTCAGTTTCAGACCATCTTTCATTCTATTCAGTAACTTCACGATCAAGAGGGACTGAAAGCAACTTGAACAAGACATTAGAGAGTCACAGCATGTAAGAGTCATACTAAAATGAAAGAATGGGTTGTGATATTAATAATCGTATGAGGAAAGTCTACAGAAGCCCTCAGTACTGCCACATTTTTCTTTGTTGGGGTCCAGGTTTCACAGTAAAGTTACTGCACTTTGCTGTATTAGGCAAGGAAGCTTCTCTCTTTTCAGAAAGATATCTTACTGTGCCAAAGGACAAACATGGTCTGAAGAGCCAAGAGCTTTAGATACGTACTTGCTAATTCCAGTCCCGATTTTCTTAGACACTAGAACTCTTGGGTATTTAAATGCTAGAGTTTTGTAGAGAAATGTCTTGAAATACCTTTGGAGTGCGTATTATATCTTTTTTCATGGCTAATCAGTTGTTCAAGACACTGCTACATACGTTTAATCACCTCTTTCAAAAACGTTGCATTTTTCAGAGATCTTATGGAATGGAGAATTTCATAATCTTTTTAACTTGATCTCTTCTCAGAAGTACTTTCAGTCATACCACATCATGCTAATTCCACAGATTCCTCATTAATCCTTCCACCTACCGAGTAACACAACTTTGACAGAGGGTAGTCTAGCTCTCCAACCTTTGGCTCAATTTCTCCTCACCTTCTCCAGGAATTGTGATTAACAGAGAACAAGTGTCTTCGACACAGCAGGCCAGAGTTCTTCGAGCATTTCCCAGGGAGAAATCACAAAGATTTTGCACAAGAGATTCATCCAGCTGTTATCCAGAACAAAAAACAACTCTATAGAGCTATTTATATACAGAGGTCTTAACCTTTTAGCCTAAAATATGTGACCTATGCATTTACCCAGTGCAACTCTGGTTACCAGCACAATCCATCTGCTATCTGGCTTCCAGACATTACTTTTAATGTCTGGCATTGAAGTTGCATAAAGGACTAAGTCTCTTGCAGATGCTCCATTTTCTTGGAAGCTTTGGTAATTCATAGCTGTCCATATAAATCTCAAGGCAAAAACATGGAATTCCACAAAAGGAGCTAACTGAGGGCAAGCAGCTTAGCTTTACTGGGTATTACAAGGTTGGTTACAAAAAGCAAGGTGTTTTTCCTCTGAAGCATTACCTCCTTTTCCGCCAGTTGGATCTTTTTGTGATATGCTCAACAAGTGTGTCATCTATCACATACTGGGAGAGGCTCAGTATACATTTTAAAACTAAATTAAATTCTGTTAGCTTGTAGCTCAGAGATAATACAAAAAGCATCTGCCCCTCTCTTTGAGGAGAAAAGTAAAATGCTCAACAAGCACCTATAAGCACCAAACATTTTGAACATTTATTGCCTTTTTTTTTTTTCCTGGCCTCATTTTAAACATTTTAAGAAGGGCCATAGGTCACATTCTCATTAAGCTCCTCCTCTTCAGAAAGGTTTTTATTCTCACAGACAGGACAATAGCTCGTATCATTTAACATTACCTTGAAAAACGAAAGTAAATGAGCACAAAATACCCTTTCAGGAAACCAGACGAGTGTTTCATCAGACAGAGTCTGGTCTTATGCAGCTTTCCTTTGTATGTGAAGAATCACATTTTCTTTATCCATTTAACAGGGTAAGTCACCAGCTCCAGGTTGTTACTGAGGCTGTTATTACATGCTTTAGACTCGGTGCAGTGCTTTTAATACTGCAAACCGAGGCTGAACTACCTCAAAAAGCTTTCGTATTTTCCCAGGAAGGATCAAACAAATCATGAAGGTAGAAGGAATTAAAAGGTATGGCTGTCCAGAAAACACCACGCACTTCGGATTTTTAAGTTTTGAGCTTAATGCCAAACATCTTTTCTTGAGGGAAAGGGAGAGAGAGATCCTTATAAGAGATTGACATAAAGCAAGTGGCAGTATGCCCATGCAGGATGGAAATACACATTTAAGAGCTATCTTTGCTCCATTTGGACTGGAATCTCACTCTTCCACATGCTATATGATGGCTCCCATTAGAAGACTTTTTGCCCTTCTCTATGCTCTTTAAAAATTTTGTGCTGGTCTTCTATAAGCAAGGCCTCAAAACTAATGCGTGTACACATAAAGCAAGGTTATACTTATGTGCATAAATATCCCAAATCACAAATACTCCATACAGCAAAAACTTTTTGCTAAATATCTCAAATAGCAAGAACTTTTTAAAAAGCAGGTTTATTGACTTGCTGAACACTTTTAATTGAAAATTTGGCCAATAAAATAAAATAACAAAGGAAGAACATTTCCAGATGATTCTGCTCTTCCGAAATCTCTTTTGGCTCTGAGCCACCGTGGATGAGCATTAGAAAAGCAACGTGACTACATATTTTGCACAACACAGGTCACAGAATAAAATTGAACGAGCTTCCTGACATTAGATGCCATGCATTCCCCCATTCCTTACCTAACCCAGATCCTGTAAAACCCAGAGGGAAGATGTAGAAAGGAAACCTGGCCTGCTGCCAAAACACCTGAAAGCACAAAGCTCCAAAACAGATATGAGAAAATGAAATGCATCTGTTTTGCTTTTGAAACCAGTACCTTTATTTGCTCGACTATAACCTAGGACTTTGAAAGAACAGAGATACCACTAAGAAACTGTACTTCATTGACATAACTCTTTGATAAAGTTCTGCATCTCAAATCCTCCTGTCATTTTTTCCCCTCTATGACAATACAAAAATGGTATATTGACATTTCTAAGGTGTAATCATTTTCCCTAGTTCGTATGTAATTAACTTTAGGAGAACTGTGGGTAATGATGCAAATCTCGATAACTTAATTGAAATAGGCACATTTAATCCACATATGCAGGTTCCACAAACACTAGTATTTATGTAGCTAAAACAAAAATTAGTTATAAAATCAGTTTAAAAATGTAAGTTTGGTCAATGGAAACCAGCTCTTAATAGACTATTCAGTTGGGCTTGATTTCTAAAACAACACTGAAACATTTACAGATACAACATATGCACAGCTAGCACACAGTATGGAAAGAGTCATATCATAGTGTGCTTTACTCGAAGTATTATATGACAGTGTCCCACTATTCAATCCATTTAAGCTTATTCATGAGCTTAATTTATGTTAAGAAACAAAATAAAGGTATTAGGATGCTCTTCAATAAAACAGATAAATATAGCAAAATCCTATTGAAAAAAAAGGTTCCCCAAGTTCTAACATGAAATACAGTTTATGTTCTAAACCATAAGTGGGGTTAACCAGGAGAAGAAGTTTCCAAGTGACGTGACAAATTCCCTTTTCTCACTGTCAGGCTTTAAATAAAGTATCAGCATTGCTCTAAAGGGGGCTGTTTTCCAGCCAGTCATGGATCTAGATTAAAAGCCTGTTGAATGAAATCTCTGGCCAGCGTTCGCTTTCTGAAGCTGCAAGACTTATTATGGCAACAGAAGAAAACCACTAGAGCTTAGGCCTTCAGACCTTCTTTTTTTAAATGCTTTCATGAAACTAAATCTTATCTATAATGTAGTCAACGGTAAAGCTGCTATTCACATTTTGCCATCATTCCCTCTACAAGTTTGTAACTATAAATACTTGAAAATATGTTTGTCTTTCAACAAGCATATTTATCTGTTATTTGTGGAGCACACAGCAGCAATATTCGTGGACTTGCTTAAGATTCCATGCACTAAAACAGAAAGGAATCATTCCTGTGTAGGAAAAAATCTGTTCTGAGTCCCAAGCACCACTGTTTCCATCATGCCACTTGGTGCCACCCAGATAAAAGATACATCTTTTCTGATAGCTGTCCCAAAGCTCAGTCTCATCACAGAAATGCCAACACCGGTGACCGTATGAAAGTTGACTGTTCAGGCAAAGGTACACTCAGGCCCAAGCCCTGCACCACAGAAGTGGAGCAGAATTTTCTGGGAACATCAAACTTCCCACCCTTGAAGATAACTAAAGCTTGGCTGCAGAGGGCCCTTAGCAACCTGATTGAATGGCAAAGTTAGACCTACTTAGACTTGAGTTTTGGATCAAATGACCTACTGAGATTCCTCCCTACTTAATTTATGATTCCACGAGAAGGGGAGGAAGGGAAATTCAGTATATAATACCAAAGTCTGCAGAAGCAGAAGACAGGAGGGTTTTTTTGTTTGTTTTTCAGTGACTACAATAACAAGCTTTCAAATCCTCCAAGGCTAATGGAAGAGGGAAAGTGCATCAATGAGAAGCCTCTGCCCGCAACTCAGCAGATTTTAAGCCACTGAGTTACCAACATTTATAAAAATCTTGAAAAATATTGCTAGAGGT
The DNA here is from genome assembly GCA_013398735.1 of Nothocercus julius. Lineage (NCBI taxonomy): Eukaryota > Metazoa > Chordata > Aves > Tinamiformes > Tinamidae > Nothocercus > Nothocercus julius. Next base: position 101,227 of record VZSV01000084.1, on the reverse strand, counting down.
AATATTTTAAAATGAAGACAAACACCTGAAAAACAAATGCAGTGTTGGAAAGTTACTCTTGTTCAAGTAACTCAAATGACCATAAATATCACAAGTCCTACAGATATAAATTCCCTGCCTTTCCGACATTTTAAAATGTCTGTTAAATGTCTTCTACCCTTTGCACATTGTAGAAGAAGGAAAGGCCCAGATTATAAAAGTGGTTTGAAATCTTTAAGCTACCAAAAAGCCAAGCCCTAAGCGAGCACACCCTGAACTCCCTTGTTACTCAGGTGGAACTGAAAGCACAAAGACACTCAAGCATCTCCTATCAGCAGAGCACTACAATGTGCTGGGCTTCAAGGGCTGAGAGGAGGAATTCGAGCTGACAACAGTGAGGTAAGGAAATTGTATTGAAATCTGTGGTTCAAATATGCCAGGCTTGGTGCCCTCAACAACCAGAACACACACACAGTAAAATGGTAAAATGCACGACGCAGGACAACAACCATAAAATCTCAGCGGAAAAACATTAAAATGGTTACTAGGATGAGATAAGTGAGCTCTCAAGTGCATAGTTACACCTACACATTGTTATCCTTAATAGAATTTGGGGGTAGGGGGTGGGGAGGGGGTTGTTAGTTTTTTTCCAGGAACTATAAATGAGACCTTACTCTTACGTAAAAGTGAAAAACACATTTTCATATTAAAGACTTAGAGGTGAATCAGCAGTAACTGAGAAATTAAATTATGCTGTGGAAGCTCTGATTACAGAAACAGGATGAAAATTGGATTTTTCTACAGAAATCCATTTTTTTCTGGAGCAAAGAGGCTTGAACTGAGAGCCATGAGATGAAAGACAGAAGACCCTTACTTTTACCTTTCCTTTACTGGCAAGCTACTTTTGCCATCTTTCTGTCAAAGTAGGTTCCTGGCTCATTAAACAGTTAAAACTGCCTGGCTTTTTTCAGTCTCCGCACTGTGTCACTGAATTTTGGTGTTCAGACCCTGTTTCTTATGCTAGCAAAATCTGCCCCTTTTACCAAAGCAAGGAGAGTGAGGACTAAAACATTTGAGAAGAAAGCTGAATTTCAGGAAATTTCTATATATGGGTACTAAAGGAAAGATGCTGGAAAGTTTTCCTGCATTTGCAAACTATCTGCACAGTGCCCTGAACACCATAAGGAGTGTTTGTTGTTATGAAATATTTTCAGGCAGACATTTGATCCAGAGCAGCAGATCAACTTGCTTCTCTAGCACAGAGGGCAAGAGGAAGTAACGGTAAAAAGGGGAAGAGATGGATAGCTCTGTCCCAACTGCTAGAATTATCTTCTTTTCTACAGTCTAACTTGTACTTAGATACCTCTGCGTTTGCCCTAGTTAAGAGTACTACAAATATTTCCCGAAGACAAATTCATTAAGCACAGATGTTTCAGCTCCTGGTTAGCTTGGACAAACATAAAAATATGAAAGTTGTAATACCAACACCTTTGGTTTCTCAGTTTTCTGAGAAATTGCTCTTCCACATGGTCTTCACAACCACTCATTCCTGTGAATTCTGTTGGCCCAACAATATCACAAATAAGAGAGACAATGACTGGAACTCATGCCAAATGTAAGACCAGATTGTACCACCACTTAGCTATGTATCACAATATATGGGTAAACACACTAAGGCAGTATTATCACAAGGTAATTAAAATAAAAAAATAAAAACATACAATAAGGAGCAATGAGGGACCTCCAAAAGAAATAACAGATTCTCATTCAGATTTCCACAGGAAGTGTCACATATTTTGCTTGCATTGATTTGTCAGAAAAAAAATACAACGCATTTCCTTTAGAAATAGATTTTGCTTGTGAGAGCAGTTGCATCCTGTAGAACAGCTACTCCTGTATCCCTGCTCTCACTACACCTAACTTCAGGGGCATCAGAGGAAGAACTGAGACATGCTGCAATACACAATTTTTCTACAAAGTGTTGTTCTTCAAAATAGGCTTGCATACAGTTTCCCTTCTCAAAATAGAAAAATAAGGAAAATAAAACCAATCAGAATTATGCTTACATTATTCTGATAAAGAATCAGAGGGTGTGGGGTTGGTTTTGTTTTACTTCCTTCTAGATCATTCTGAGGCACTACATAAATGCCAAGGAGAGGTTTCTACTCCATCTTTATATAAATGACAGTGTAGCAAAGAACTGAGGAATGTCCTGTTATCTTCCATCCTCAGGATGCACATCAAACAAAATAGTTATCCTTTTCCAATTCTCCTTCTCAATTTTCAAAAGTAAAAACATCTGGCTTTACATGTAAATTCATGACATTTTTAAGCTATTCTGAAATCAATTAAAGATCATTTTTCTACTGCTAAATATTCTAAACAAGCTGAAAAATAATTTTACAGTAATTGGAAACAAAGTGTTATTGATTGTTAAAAGAGAATTCAAAAGGGAAATTTTTATTAAGTCAGGCTGTTTTTCAGCACCAATGCATGACATTAGCTTCAATAATGCGTTCCAGAAAGGCCAGCCCTCTTAGCGTAATCAGACTATTTCTGCCCCGCACACAGGGCTGAGCCCCAGCAGAATCAAAAAGAATTAGAAGTCTTGCTTCCTTTTACTGACCTCCAGCACATTAGTTTCTCTCTATGGACCAGGGATGACAATTTGCAAAGGCCTTTGTGATAAGCAGGTAAAAAACACTTATTACATTAAGTCTGATCCTTCTTAATTAATAACAGAATAACTGGATCAGTGTTATTGTTTATTACTATAAACCAATTTAACCTGTAAAAACTTAATTGTTTTGAGGTCACTGTCCCGCTAATAAGCGACACAAACAGTCTCAAGTACCAGAAATTAGTTTAATCGGTATCCCACTGGCTCTTTCAGAGAGTAGATACGTGAATGTCATTACCTTCACTTCGCTGGCAGTGTGAGGATGTCTCCAGTCTTAATAAATTTTAGATTTCATTTCTCTAGTCCATAATAAAGCTCAAAATGCAGCAAGCAAGCCTAGTTCCTCTTTATTGGTTCATCTGGTGCTCCCTGATTCTCAGCAATTAATATGTTCTTCTTCCTCTCCTCATATTTTACTATATTTTTCATTACTACAATTGTGAAACACTAGAAGACCTTAGACTGTTTTCGACATTTGCTTCCTACGAAGTTTACTGGCAGCTCAAGCACACTGTTAGCAGCTCTGGAAGCTTTCTCCAAACAATCTGAAGTCTACACAATCGTGAGTTTCTGCCAGTTCCTTTTAATTCACAGCACAAACAAAAGGTCACTCCAAGCTCTTGGAAAAGCTTTAAAGCAACTCCCTCTCATTTTAGAAGTATCTGCTTCAATATAGGCATTTTCTGCCAGGCCAGAGCAATGAAGATAAATAAATGTACATTCACGCTTTTTTCATAATTTATAATATATTGCAGAAGTTTATTCAGAAAGCTTTTCGTCAGGAGTTAAGACCAGCACAGGGAAAGCTTGCTAGCTGCTCTTCTGGTCATTACCATAGCATCTCACTTTCTCAAGAGAAGGGAGTTCTGAATGTTCAGGCTTTGTGGGAACTGGGAACTTTCAACCTAGACTATATGCCCCACTGTTGAGAGAACCGTGAGAAAAACAGCTGAACGCTTACTGTGTCTGCCATACACATTCTTTAGTTTATTCTTCCGTGTCTGTCCTATGGTTCTGTAGGGCTGTATCTGCTACTGCGATATCTAGGAAGAAGGGTGAATGAAGGTGAAATAGGGGAGAGGTGAGAGGTAGAGAAAGGTTAAAAGGAGAAATCAGAGGATAAGGAAGGAGAGAACGTGGAACAGAAAAAATAAATATAAATAACAATAACAATAAACCAACTCACAATAGCTTGTTTTGATGTTTTACCACTGCAGCTCAATTTCATTTTGGTCCCTGGATAAATGAGAAAGATAAAGAGGAGGGAGGATAAGCTTGCAACTGTTAGGAAGAAGCATTAGCCAGCTTTCATTTATTAAGAGGAACAAATATGCTTACCAAATGAGCCACACTAAGCACGAGAAACTTTTTACTGGGAAAAGGCACTGGCAAAGCGAAGCTCTCAAGAGAGATCTGTGAAAGGACTTGCACAAGTTACTTAAAAACCACCGTAACAAAGCAAAGAGAGCAATTGTTCCATACACCTGGAACACCTGGTTTTCTGCTCTTCAGTTCACTGATCACATCCTCATTATTGTTTCATTAGAAATCTGATGTTCTGCAGGCCAGTCTTGCAGTATTAGAGAGACATATCCTGGTAAATCCTCCACACCCAAGTACACTAAAAAAAGGACTGAATTCATGCATGAGAAAGGCTATGGCACACATTTGTACTTTGAGTTTTACCCCTTTGCCATTGCTATTGGAGAATACCTTACTGCTCCATTCTCAGGAGACAGGGAGTAAATACAGACTGCGAGATTTCCTGCTGCTCTTGCCTTGTTATGGTTTTACTAGTTCATTGTGTCATGTAAACACTTTCACAGATGCATTTGATGACCTTCTCTGAGGAAAAAGTTCCATTATACAACTTTCCTTAACAGATTATTTACGCTAAGGATTGATTTCTTGGGTGAATGTTTGCTCCTCTTTGCATGAAATGCTTACAGACATCGATGTCAGTATAAATTAATATTTTAAAGGTCAAATTCTTTCCTCATTTGTTAACTCATGGGCCACCTTCTCCGCACACTGGACAAAAACCTTTCACAGTTACATGTGAATTATATGGCAACACTAATCAAGGCCACCTCGTTAAGAAGATAAAGCTTAAGTATAAATCCAGAATCTTTCAGAAAAATAATGTGTTTAATGTGACAGACTGTGCAAACTATGGTGTGGTGACCCTGGACTTAAATGCCTGAATCTATCAGCATGATATTTGTGACTTTAAATAAAGATTTTTGTTAGAGCCTAAAACAGGCTCGGAAAAAAAAGGACTTTTGCACCCAGTGTATTTTGCTTCAGGGCAAGGCAACAACACTTTGGTGGCCAGGCTTACATGAAGAAGCTCCGGGAACTGAGCACAAGAGTCCTGGTGAGCACTTTGCAGGAGTGGAGATGCATCCCTACCTCCCTGTGCTCCTATCCAATGTACTTTGCGCTTCTTGGCATGAAAAGCCTTGCACTCACTTGGGATACAGGGAGGAAGCCCAGTGTTTCCTTAAAGTTTACTAGACAACCAAACTTTGGATTTCATCTCATTGTGGTCTGAGCAAATTTGGTAAACATAGAAAATAGTAATAGACAGGTTTTTTGTTTTTAAGTTTAAACTGCTACTGCATTTACAAAAATAAAGGCCAGCAGAGATTGCAACTAGAACAGAGGTTTTTTTAATACACACACACACACACACACACACACACACACAAAGCTTCTCTCAGAAGGGAAATTGAGATGTTATTTCATACAAAATGACTTTATTTAGCTAAATATTGGCAAATGAATATCATCAAGAGACTCTACATCAGGGACGATTCAGTAGATTTGAGAACCACATTATGTCAAGTGCCACTTTCCTGAGGGATGAGCTTAATGCTCAGTTTCTCTGTTCAAAGAACTTAGTAAACAAAACTGCCATGGGAATCTGACATGAAGCAGCTGGAACCAACGACAGGCTGTAACCCAGGTGGGTACTGGAAAAGTAATTAAAAGTCTCACCAGCATTAAAATACCAGGAAATCTGGAGACAGTAGCAGCAGACACCTGTATCTGCAAGCAGCGGGAGTGAGTGAAAAGACAAAAGGTAGCAAGCATGTTTATTTCTGGAAATTACTAGTTCCAAAATTGCTTTTAGAAGGCCTTGATTTGGTCAGACAGACAAATAACTACAGACCTTTATTACTAACATCTGACATCTACCACACACACAAAAAAAAAAAAAAAAAATGCCCAAGAGACAATTAAATGAAGCATAAAAAGGCAGAAGTGGTCTGTGATCATTTTAAGAGTAAAATCCTAGTCAAAGTCAATCTCTTACAAGCAGAGCTTTTTTCAGACTGTATTACAAGCTGGATCTGCAACAGAACATGCAGAAAAAGTGGAAGACTTAAAGATTGTGTGCTGGAAAATAAAGTTAGCCTAGTTTGAAAGGTGAATGGGATCCTGGCACCAAGAACATAAGAAAGAATCCGAAATAACGCGAAAAAGATAGAGACAGAATTTGAACTTAAAACTTCAAATCTGTAAAACAAAACAAAAAGGGTAAAATATCACCAAAGCCCCAGCATTTGGGGAAAGATGCATGAACTTCAAAGGGTTCTGTGAGTTCATAAGAATTGGGGAATATCAACAGAGCTTCCAGAGCATAAACACAAAAAATAACAGTACCAGTAACTGCAAGGAATTTTTCAGAGAAGTGGTGAATAGCATAACACCAGAAGACAAATGAGCCACATCAGAAAGGAAGTGCCCCATCATGTTCAAGGCATACATTCTTGGCTTCACATTATAGCAGATTCATAAAGCCAAATGAATATTTCAAAGTAACAAAGTTTTCACATCTTGGCTGAGCTCTGCACTTTTACACCACCTCTGTGCATGTGGTATTTATATAATTGTTTGAAAAGCAAAACCTAACAACTAGATTTGTCAAAAAAAAAAAAAAAAAAAGGATGTTGTTTAATGTGACAGATAAAATACAGATTGATCGTTATGGTTTCTATCTTTTGTATTTTGAAGCTGAGCAGTGTCATGGTTAAAAGGACCCATGCAAGCCTAAGGACATCACTTGTCATGACAAGATGACAAACCACTTAGGACTAACCGCCATGACAAGTGTTACCACAGGAGAAACACCAGCCCCTACGTCAGGGAGGGCAAAGCTGAGGGTAGCTGGAGCACATCCTCCTCCCCTGTCTCAGCACCCACCTGGCTAAGGACATTACCCTCTAATACAGCAGCAGGCCCTCAACACTATATCCAATCCTTCCTGTTTACACTCCATGTAATTTTCTTTTCCATGCTCTGGCCTGTTTAGTATTTGATTTAGGCATCCTCATCCTGATGCTTTAAAGCTTTTAGAAAAAGGACAGCAGAAGACTTTAGAATTGTTTTTGGAAAAGTACCTAAAAAAGGGCCAGAAATTACGTCAAGCAATTCTGCCACATGAAAATGTCTTCTTGTATAGATAAAACTACAGGTCTAACCAAGTAGGAGCACTTCCCGTGGCACAGGAAAGTTTCACTTCTCCCTTTCCCCTTTTTGCCCATCCAGATTTAAATGATTCAGGAAAAAAAAAAAAAAAAAAAAAAAAAAGAAAGAAAAGAAAATGCACAGAGCCCAGCAACAGAGTCGCATTATAATTTTTATTATCCTGAGAGAAAAGTGTATCAAAAGTTATTACAACTAAGTGCTTGCCAGGTCTGATGCTAGACCATGGTAGAGTGGCATGAATTTAAGCAGTTATCAGTAAATTGTGTCTTGAGACACATTATTCCAGTTTATCTCAAATTTGTTCTTTGTGTTTATCTAACAGAACTAGCTTTATTATAACTGAATTTTCTATGTTAACATGCAAAAGCACACAGCATTACAGAAGACAAAGACTGCAGTGCCTTGGCCGAAGAACGTGTCATCAGCTAAAGTTTTACTTAACAGGAAACAAATAAAAAAAAGTGTTGTTCAAGATGACAGTTCTGTTTAAACGTTACGTCAAGTTTTCAAAGGCTCCTTCACTCCATTTGTTAACAGTGTCTAGTAAAATATTCTGTATCACTAACCAGGCCTAATTTTATTTTACATAAACTTGTGGTTGGCTGCTTGATTTTATTTAATTCAAAACTTTTCAGTCATCCTAAAAAATGATGTGTTTAAGGCTCACTTAGAACACAGTAGACAGTTCCATGAGAAGGGATTTTCCTGTTATACACATTAGACCTGTGGATCAGATGGAAAGTATGACCAGCAGCTTGTTTTAATGTTCTGCTCTAGAGTCTTTCAGGACTTTGGGAAAAGAGGCCAATTTTCTCCTCTCAAATATCCGAGGAATGAAGCACATCTCCAGCTGTTACCAGCATCATCTGGGCAGACTTCTGCCGCTTTCCACATGAGGAGTTTTACCACTGAACCAAAGTGAACAAGACGAACTGATGGCACCCACAAGAGCAGCATTTCATGATCCTATGTTTTTTCATGGATAACAAGCTCCCACCTCTCCCCACAGTTATCCATCAGGCTCCGTCTTTATAAACCCCTGTGTCTTCTGTACATAAAACCAGACTTTAACCACCATGTCATAATTTCAAAATTTAACAGATGTAGTCATTAGCTTGCACTGACTCCATCTGCTCAGCTATGAATTTCTTCCTGCAGGGCTCATAAATGCAGATGGGCAAGACAGTTATACTCAATTATTTCTTTTTACTTTTACAATCTCCTGGAAGTTTGGATGGGTGGATAATGAAAGAAAACAAACATGATAAAATTGTCATCTAACCCAAATAAATCAAGAAAATAATCAACTTATGATAATCTTGCAATGCAGATTTTGTGAAGAGAATTTACTCTAAGCCATTACTGGATAAAAACTATAACAAAAAATACAGTAAGTAAAATAAATTAAGATGTGAACTTTAACATGTGCTAGAGTAATTTTTTTTCTATGCATGTCTTCAAACAAAATCCTTTCAATTTCATAAACAAATTCTGACATTGAGGAAAGAAAAATAATTAGCCTGACAAGCCCCACTTGAGAATTCCCCCATTTTCTCAATCTTCCCATCATTCTTCCTGCCCTCACCACAAAAAAAAAAAAAAAAAAAAAAAAAAAAAAAAAAAAAAGGAAAACCCCCCAAACACATCCCAGTAGATACCATCAAAGAACTTGTAAGTGTTTTATTAAAACCAGCTAAACCCCTGAAACAATGGGCTGAGTAATTATTTTAGAAACTTAAAAAAAATATTACAAATCTTTAATACTGCTCTATCCTTTTTACGAACATAAAATATCTTCAGTAATGCAGTAGATCTCAGAAAAGTGCTTGGCAAGACATCTTCCAGCCCAACACTACTAAAACCAGTCACATAGGCCACACTGACATCACATCAACCAGTATTCAGTTTCTGGCTTCTTTCAAAAGCTTCCATTTGTATTCTGCAAAAAGTCTATGGTTTCCTTCCCTTCCTGCTCTTGACTGCTACTTCTGTTCTCTCCTCGCCGTGGAGGAGACGAAGCTGGTCTTGTCTTATATCTATTATATCTATTCTGGGCACATGGGGACCAGAACACTGTACATCAGATGCTTTAGCCTATGTGATGGGTCACATAAGAACAAGATGGATATTTACCAGTAGCTTTACATACATGTTTCTCTGCTTTACAAAGTTTTCATATTTGCCCTTACTGACACCCTCTTTTAAGTGACCACATGAAAAACTAAAGATGAATTTCATTCTTGGAAAATTCATACACTTTAAGCTAGCAGGAATATTCACATTCTTTAGTACTTTGACCTTAATACAGTTATTGGGCCAAAAGTCTATTACACGTAGATGACTTGAAAAAAATCAAAAAATGACATTACTGGAGGTTGCCACTCCAGCACACAGGGCAGATAGGCCAAAAAAACCTGTCACAAATTTCACAGGAAACCAATGGCATCTGTTTAGAGGTAGCTACATACTTAATTAATGAGACAGAAAATAATGATTTATCAATAAAAGTAGGAAAGCAATACTTTCAATGAAATATTTGGTAAGGAGAGTTTTTCAGATCCAAACTGAAATTTATGTTCAAAACAGCAAATGCGGCAGAGATTTACCAATCTACATTAATGGTCCATATTTGAATCCTCAATCAACACCAGAGACAGCAGGGACTTGAACTCCATATTTATGGGTACATTGCACAGCTACAAAAAGTATATATTGCTTAGTCCTCCTCACTGTAGCTTTTCTATTTTGAATTATAAACTTCCTTGGTGGCAACAGCTTGATCAGCTTCCCTTGTATTCTACATCAATACCTCAAAATTACCACTTGAAACCACAATCCTGCACAGGTCAAAGATGACAGTAACTTATGCTCAAACACTACTCCTAACAGAAATTAATTGTATGTGGGCTTACTTTTAAGTGAAGAATTACATGAAGAAGTTACATAAAGCTAGATGCAATGATTCAAAAGGAATCAAAATTCCAGGAAGGCAGCAGCCTGGTGTTTCCACCTTCAATTTTAAGTTCCTTTTCTCATAGGAAACAACAAAATAGAAAACAATATTATTTAGAAATGAAAATAAAGACCAATATGCAGGAAAGAATAATAAAAAAAAATATATATTATCACATTCTCTTGTGTTTAATTGATTCAAAATACTTTAATGCCTTGCAACACTACAGGCAATGATTTCACCGTAGTAGTAATAGATGTTCTCCCAAGAGTGTTCTTAATTATAGCTGAGTAATACAGTGGTGAACACCGTACACAACTACGTGATGATTTAGGCAAATTGCAATCACTGCACTGTTGAAACCACCATCTCAAGATTAACTTAAAACATAAGCAATAAAACTATTTCAGATACAGGATAATAGTATATCATGCTGAAACAATGAAAATGTTCAATTTTGCAGAGGCTATACATGGTTGTCCTTCTCTTCCTCAATAAAAGTACCAATATGACTTCTAGGTTAAATAAATAAAATACATTATATTTACACAGGTTATTTACCTGTAATAGATTTTTACACAGAAACTTGGTCATTTTCTTTGTATAGAAATAGTCTAATCCTGATAAAAGGAAGTACAGGCTTGGAGCTTACATATATGAAAACCTTGATGTTATACATATGTGCGCGCATCTGCGTATATATACCTGTACTCCTAGCAGGAAAATAAACTTTGACTCCTTCACTACTTCACTTACTGTTATATTTTCTACACTGCATTGGTCTTCATTGTTAATACATGNAAAAAATGGATCTTTGATAGAGAATATCAAATTCTAAAAATAGAAAAGATCGATTTATTGCTAACATTTGTTATTAGTGCACCTTAGAGGTTAAGAACTTTTTCATAAAAGATAGGAACTAACTTGGAGTTCTTCATCATTACTGCACCAGTAGAGCAACTGAGATTCTCCAATTACTGTTTTTCAGCATCAAATGAAGTTATTTTAAAATCCTGTCTAGGAGCTGGACCAAGCAAGTAGCACTCCATGGAGCAGGTCCTGTGTGCAGCTGTTTAGCTTGCACACCAGACCATTTCACAAAAATTTTTCACCTGATGCTTTTTTGTTTTCTCCCAAGTCAGCTCTATAACGGGCACTTCACACACCAAACCAATTTCAGAAATATTCAGAACAGATATAGAACAGAGAAAGACTATCTACTTAGCAGCTGCTGAATGCCTTTTCAATTTCTTGCTGGTGGAATTTTATATTAAGCTGCTTTTTTAAGAAAACCTGTTGCTCTATCACATATACAACAATATGCAACATATATAATAGCAAGTCTATATTAAAGGCATTACTGCTGCAAAGTTAGGCATTCAGAAGTTGGAAAATGCCCAAGTTATCGCTCTTTTTCCAGTCATAGTTTACACCATACATACACATCCACTACAAAAATAAACAAAAAGATTTAGCTATTTTTCCCACTGACTGTGAGCCAAACAACATATAATTCCCCTGATTCATCTTCACAGACAGCTGAACTGCTTCAGTTGAAATTTCCCCCAAAATGATGCACTTCAGGAAGCCATCCAATATGGCTTTTTTCAAGCAAAACGTTAATGTTTCAGTAACTTCAAGAAATGTAATCGTTTGTATTTCAGATTCCTATAAAGTCCAATAGATAGTCACATAGAAAAGGATGTTACTTCTATGCAAAAACATATGCGGACAGTGGACATCCTTAGTGAAGGTGGGTACAGAATTTACCAGCAGAGAAGGGAATTACCACCTCACTTGCCCTCCTTTTCCATACAAGCACAAAAAAAAATGGTGTAGGAGAATAAAATGCTACATTTTGCGTTGCATCTGTAAAAAATAACCCCACATAGCCATTTCAGGCCTGAGATCACCTTGTAAGAACCTGATCCATCCAACTGCTTGTGATTCCTGCTCAAATTACAATTCCCCTCTGATTTTTTTGAGATTTGCCCGAGATACTCTTCATTCCCATTCATTCCCTAGTAACATCCTATTTTCTACCTCATCTCAAGGTAAAACACATTTACCTACCAAACAAGCCTTCCTTTCCTTCCAGGTTGAGCACTCAGTATTATACTATCATTTCATATTCATAGAAGACTAATAACTGGGGCCAGGCAAGTTTCTTTAGCTATGTAAACTATGAATATGACCTCATTTTCCGCCCCATGTAAGCGTCTAACAATCTCTATCAGATTACATGAAAAGGATTTGTAAGCAAATCTTATCTCTTGCAATTATTAAATCAACTACTAAGTTATGTGATTGTAATATCATTTACGTGATACTGTTTAGATGTGTGATTACATAGAACGCTTTCCAGTGTTTTATATAGAATAAAGCACCAGGCTGGATAAATTCAGTGTGCATTTATTTCCTTCATGTTCGTTTCCAACCATGTGCATTTACTATGAGCCAGTTGCCAATTCCCTGAACACAAGGCTATCTACTGAATGCCGCCAGGAAACACACGCTCCCCTTACAGGGCTCCACGCTGCATCTTGCACCATTTCTTGTACTCTTGCTAAGTTATTAAAAGCTGGATTGGCGCTCGTTTTATTACATACTGCGTTATGAAGTGTTAGCACGTTCCTAAATTAGGGCCTTGCCTTTTTTTTTTTTTTTTTTTTTTTTTGTTTTCCTCTCCTCCCCCCAGCTTCCCTCCAGTAAAAGATTTCCATCAGAACCAAATCCAGGACTGAATCTTTCTTGCAGATTTAATCATGCTCCATTTGTTTTAATTGCAAATTTAAAAGCATGTTAATACCTATCTACATAGTATACCGAGATGAAGTAATTAAATGATTGGTACACATGTTTATAAGAATTCTCCTTCTCTCATTATGACTTTTTGTCCGTGCCTTCAATAAACTATTGCAAATCAGATTTAAAAAGAAGGTCTAAGTCACTGCTCTGGAAAGCCCATTGGTGGCTCAGGTGTACGCACGCTGCTGGCAGCGGTCAGACAGCTAATGACTTCCAGATAAGAGATCTTCTAGTCCCATCCATAAGGGATTTACATTTTCTTATTTGGATTTCTAAAAGGATTCTTAGTAAGCCTTGAAAGTACATATTTGAAAGTTTTGCAAGACAGAAAACTATGTGCTTTAACTTAAAAAGCATATGAGAAGGTACAGGGGAAAAGACAGGATGGAAGGCATGAAATAAAGCAAGCAGAATAGACTGTTTCTTATCAATACTTGACAAGCAAGTTTACACATGGTCATGGGGAAAACTACAAACCATACAAATCAAACTCACTCTTTGAAAAATGGTGAATTTTTACATAGGTGTGAATAGAAACGCTCCTAATTTCTATAAACTGCTGTTACAGAAATGGCCCTCTCTTTCAGAGAGAATATTTTATATGCCTATTTCCATTATTCAACAGTTTTACCTTCAAAGTATAAAAAATATAATGTAGGAACTCAATATTGCTCTATTGACTAAACAAACGTGCATCCTGGAACCACCACAGAGGGTGGTGACAAGGAGGCCACCTCTCTTTCACAGAAGTTACGAAGAACTTACGTGGCCCCTAGAACTATAAAATGCAGCCCCACCATTCTCCGAGGTACTTCTCATTTCAGTTATAAAAGTTCATGGGGATTCTTTGTGGGAGAGCTTGAATCATATTTAAAAAGTGAGCCTTTTAAGCTATTTTTACTGTAATACTATCACATATCTAGAGATGGAAATAAGTGTTTTTTTCTGAGATACCACTCTGGGCAGATCTTCGTCCTGAACACTCAAGAAAAATTAAGACTTGTGCCATTGCACATAAAGAAAAAAAATGCCATTCAAAGAGGATGAAGTACTAGAATTTCCACACCAAATAAGTGGAAAAATAAACTTTGTTTCAGCTTTTGAATACTTTTATAAATCCTTGTTAGACAAGAATTTTTGTCTGCCAAGAATTTGGATTTCACATAAATGTTTATTGCACATTTAAGGTTATTTCAGAGACTTTTTTCTACTACAAGACAAATAAATGAGAACTAGACATTGCTAAAATGAAACAGTTCTAAGGAATTCTCAATAGCTCCTTCTAAACTAGGCGCATCTCATCCTTCATCCACTGAGAATCCCATAATTCCACCAGAAACAACATTGCAAGCATCGAGGAGTGTTCTGCACGTGGAATTTCACCCTGTATGAGTATTTAAAGTAACCATAAATTATATTTTTTCAGCTTCTAGTGAACACAGTAACTTATGTACCATTTGCTTTTGACTGGACAGCAGTTTTTGCCCATTATACTATTTCAAAAGTAACCAGACATTCAAACAAAATACTAACTTTTACACCTTTTTCTAATGCACTTATTTTGAGTTGCCTAAAAAATCCTCATTCTGTCTTGCTTTTCTTAACCACTACATAATCCCAGCTTTAAAGTTTGACATCAGCTGTCAAGATTTTTTAATATAGAAGTGATGTAAATATAAGTAGAATTCTATGCAGACAAATTGCTCTTAACATAGTTAGAGGTATAAGGAAATGTGTAAGCAAAATAGGTGGTTTAAATTACAATAGAGCGTCTTCAGGAAACCATTCTACAAGTTTTCCCCACCAAAATACCTTGAACATACAGTAGTCATATTGCTTTGACTAGCCAGCAGGGTTCAGAGCCTCGCACACACACACACACACCCTTTTTTGACAGGCAGATTTTGGGTGCAAAACTTCAAACTGCAAAGATCATTTTTAATGGAGCACAAAGAAACAGCCCAAAAAGAGCAGAGCCCAGGCGCTCTTTGGAAACATTTCTTCCTGCAACCCCACATAACCCTTAATGTTGTGGTAAACAGTTTGCCAAATAATCACATATATTGCTTCACACGTGTTGCTTCACAAAGACAAACTCACTAGCTGACAGCAAGCAGGTTTTGCATAAACTTTTATACCCTGAAAAACAAGCAAGTAAGCAAGCAAAACCTACTAATCCCTCTTCCCCAGGTAAGTGGAAACTTTTCCTATCACCACAGCTGCAGGGAAGTCAAATCTTGTGAGAATTAATATTCTTTCATCTAAATTAAGGAATTTAGGAGAGTTGGGATTCCCAATTGAAAGTTATCACTTGATAGAAGGATTTTAACATATCATCTTTGGCACAACTGACTTTACTGAGTACCATAATTTTAACCCTACCAACACCTCCATTTCTAACTGATGGAGGTCACATGATTGTCACATTAGCTTGAGGAATTTAGGACTAGCAGACGTTTTAATAGTCATATTGTACTCATGAAAAGCTGCAGTGTGAATCAGCATTGCTTAGTACCCATACACTCATTTACTTTGATGCTAAGGATTAGCATGCAAAACAACAGTAGAAGTGCATTGTTGGCCATCCCACAGATAAGCAGTAGAGATTGACTGTTGATAGAGTGAAGTGTGTTTTTAAATAAAATACCAAGAAGTCCTAACTGTGTAGCATCTCACTATTTCCATCGTAAGTCCCCACCACCCACACACAAAACATGAAGCAATCAGAAAGGGGAAAGAAAAAGGCATGAACACTAAAGAAAAAATGAAAATTAAAAACTGCAAGAAAGCTTGGCAACACAAGAGTGCTAATTGGCGCTTTTGGAGTAGCCTTTCGTCTCTCTCTCGTTTTTCTAATAGTTCCTTATGTAGAAGGTTATGACTACAGACTGAGCTAAACATGTGCTTGAAAGTAAAAATAAGAGATTTGTTCTCAAAGTGGACACTGCTATATGAATTTGAATGGGCACCATTTTTACACTGTGATTTACAGAGCTTTAAAGTGGGCTATCTTCAGAAACATCTCCACATTTAGACCAAACAAAATAGACCCCCCAGAATTCTCTCACCTTGCCTGTTCCAAGATAACATCAGAAATTCTTCAGGGGGACAAGGGAAGAACCAAACAAAAAAGCCAAAAAGCCAAAGAAGAAAAAAGACAACAACAACACACCCTGCTTTCATATTCTTTTCCAATCCACAAAATAAAAGCACCATTTACCACAAAAAGGTTGATGCCCCTACATTTTCCTCGGCACGTTCCCCACAGCTCCCTCCTCTCTCTGGCACTGCAGTGGGCAGCACCAACCACGTGACGCCGCGTTACTGATTTACACCCAAGGGCACTTCACTCCTTGGCTTTCTGAAACTCATAAAAATGCCACAACCACTTTTGGACGAACTGAAACTATAAATATTTCTGTTACACTACACTGAGGTCCCTGCTTAGCTGAGAGGAAATAAACTGCTTCAGTCTTTCTCCACGCCAGCACTACAAGATCCTGTTGTGCTGAGTGCCACAAACTCCACAAGGCCACATGCTTTTAATCTCACTCCACAGAAAATGTTTCCTGTTGTACAGGCACAGCCTCTTCACTTCTCTTTATGCTGCACTGTGTCACATTGTACTTTTGCTCTGTTATTACTGCAGACTCATGCTCTTACTTCAGTAATTATTATTAGCACCTGAAATAATCTCCCAAACTTCTCCAGAATCAGAAATGGTTCTTGCTCTGCACGTCCTTTCCAGCTCCCAAGCATGTTATCTTATACTTACCTCTGTCGGTTCCACATGCGCTGTCCTTGTCAAACCATCCACATTCCAACTTCTTGACCAGCATCTGTTGTTTTCTTGCCAGCAACACATTGAAGATCCAGAGGGGAAATACCAGCTACTGCAGAGGAAATGGCAGAGCAACTTGCAGGGAGCTGGGAATACATCCCCCCCAAAAGAGGAGCCCCCACAAACCTAACCTGAGGAACTTGCCTACTCTGATCATGTAGAGTCAAAAAGGCCTGAGGTAAGCAGAGTTTATAATTAGTTATTGCTCTCAGGTGGCCTCAATCTTCTTTCAGAGGGAAAAAAAAAAAGTGCAGCCTATTGGAGCTGACCCCTTGGTACAATATTCTCACAGAGGAGCTTTTCATGTTAATCATTTTATTACTGGGAGAGAGAAGAAGAAGAAGAAGAAGAAGAAG
>VZSV01000084.1:55394-77151 GCA_013398735.1 Nothocercus julius | reverse complement strand
TTTTTTTTTTTTTATTCTTTTTTTTTTTAATCTTATATTCTGTAAACCACACAATTTGCTATTCACGCAATACAGCACATTGCTGACTCTCCTATGAAACCAAACGCAATGATAATCAAATCATTTTGGTAGCAGATCCTTTTGTGACTGTATCCTGCACTGTCTGTGTAGATTACCATGTCAATCGGCAAAGCAAAATGGTAGCAGAAAAACTTCATTTTTTAGTGTATGTGAAACTAATCAGAGCCTATGTTGACAATTATTTGAATAGAAACAAAATAATCCAGACACTGAACATTCTCAGAGCTGCCTTCAGTTGCACATCTCCTCAGCATGGAGGAGATTATCTGCCATAATATCTTAATTTCAGCTGGGCTACTCATACAAAAATAAAGTGCATCTAGAGCCACACCTGCTATTTAAATTCTCACTGTCCTCCTAGCTACCTTCACACTATTACCACACATGTGAAAGGCTCTGGTTGGTGTGAAGCCAATGTGAGTTTTTGTAGTAATGGTTATCCTTCAGTAACTTAGCTTCTCTTTTGTCAGACAAAAATCTCACTCTCAAGGTACAGTTTGATAACTTTAATGAGGCTCTGCAATTTACATTCAGTACGTATCAGTACACAAAATATAAGAAATCACATATACAAATAAACTATTTTGTTTTACAATTCAACCAGTATGAAATACACAAGCTACATTTATTCACATAACAAAATGGAACATTGATGAGCTTCATTCACTGATCAAATATTTCTACAATTTATAGACCAACATTTTTCTGCAGTTGCTAAAACAACTATTTCTCTTAAACAACAAATAACTTATGTCAACAGATACATTGGCATCACAGTCTATGAAATGAAAAGGCCAGATTGAGCACTGACTTAACACTCTCACGGGTA
Organism: Nothocercus julius; assembly: GCA_013398735.1. Lineage (NCBI taxonomy): Eukaryota > Metazoa > Chordata > Aves > Tinamiformes > Tinamidae > Nothocercus > Nothocercus julius. Next base: position 76,241 of record VZSV01000084.1, on the reverse strand, counting down.
TCAGTAGAACTGACATGAAGCAACGGTGCCTGATTTACATCAGCATCAGCTCTATAAATGAGGAATTAAATCACTTTAAAAAAATCTTTTTTTTTTTCCATTTCATTTCATTATTGGGTGATTTAACCCACTTATTTTTATCCTTTTTTAAAGTATGAAGTTAATTTTTAAACCAAAAATTAAAATATTTAAACCCTTTGATTTTTTATTTTTTGACTCAAACTATTCTCACATACAACATGAATTTGTATTTTATGAACAGTTTTGGTCCCTCAGTTTGCCTTCTTGATGGATTAACTAACTGCTTCATCCAAACATACCAACAGTTCACTAATGAAGCTATTTGAACATAAGTATGTAAAAAATAACATTTGCATCTTAAAACAATCTCTCTGCTACAAAGTCTCCGCTAGTCTCTTTTTTTGCTTTTAAGCAAAGTACAGTCAAAAAAAAAATCAAAGCTTTTTCTAGCAGCATTAAAGAGTTCCTTGTATGAAGTGCTGGAAACTTTCTTGTACTCAGCACTTAAGAAACAGACCCTGCAAAAACTGAGTACACAGTTTGCTTTCAGAAACAAACACACACTCACAGTGCAGTTACCTGCAAAGGTGCTCATCTGTTAACAATTTTTTAATGTGAAACAAGTGTGACCTTTTATAAATTAAGCAGATGTGCCTTACAGGCATTTCAATATATGCATTCAATACATGAGCGGAACGCATTAGAAAACTTGCTTCAGTTGGGGGAAAATAAAAGTGTTCGTTATACAGACTACCTAAGTTTATGTCTGTTAGTTAAAACCTAATGAATGGACTAAAAAATGATAAATAGGTCAAAAAATGTAACAGTAAAGAAGCTGAGCTGATCTGCTTCTAATTCCCATGGGGATCACACGGTACCTAACATTTTATCAGGGATTTGAAAGCAACTTTTCCACTGATAAAGTTTGCAGCTCTCAAAAATTGGCAGAACAGTAAATATTTAAGAGCTCAAGTCACTGAACCAAACAAACTAGATCATTTAGCAAGCTGGAAACAAGCAAAGTGTCTTAGATATCCAAATGGAAAAATTCAATGCCTTGAAGCAAAGAATACCCTTACGGGATGAAAGGTGGACTTAGCCCTAGGAAACAACAACTCTGAAAAGGACCTTTGGGTATCACTCATAGATGCAACCTACCCCTCTCTAAAAACACCTTGGAGACAATCTTCTCACTTGAATGTGTTCTTAAGAATTCTGGCAGGATTCTTAAGAAGCTTGTGTACTTTACTGCGTGTAAGGAACTCTGTTCATTTAAGTACCTGGAATGAGAAATATACGATGATTTATCATTATTTTATTACTAGTTTTGGAAGGAATGCATTCCAAAGTGACTTAAAACATTCAAGTGCAACTTTTGAAGTAGCAATATCAAACAGGTAAGCAACAAAAGCAAACCACTCACAATTTTAAACAAACATCAAACCACTGAGCCTTACAAGGATTCATTTAGGGCACTGCCAGTGCATGATCCTTGCCTCCATCATTTCTTCAGACATCGTGTTTAATTTCATTGCCCTGTAGTGCTGAGCGGCTGTAGATTTATTTGTTTGGAACTTACCGGTGACTCAGATATTGCTGCAACCTTTAAAGAATTTTTGATGGAGCTGAGTTCCCACATGTGCAAGTTTATGATGTGCATGCCACAACATCCCCTGGTAATCTTGTACAGGTTTTTAAGTACAGCTTTCCTAAGAAGAATGTATACCCAGGGGTCTAAAATCTGATTCCATGTTGCCATTCGGAGAGCAAAAAGTATTGTTTCGCAGGTATCCTTTGAATGATTTTCATTTATCCCAATTCTGGCCATAGTCACCTGAAAAATGGAATATTTTTTTAAGTTACATATCAAAAAAGTACATCACAAGATCGTGTAGATATATGAAATCGTTTCAGGATTATCTTTTATCTTTCTGCCTTCAGAGCACTTTATTTACAAAATAAACATTTTTGTGCATGTAACATCACTGTAGAAAACCTCTCATGTTAAAGGACATACATCTGTCTCTGCTGACCTACTACTGATTAAACTTGAACACAGGATGGCAACCAGCCAGAGAGCATCCTCCAAAAATAAGGATGGATTTCTGCAAAGATGCACTAATAAGCCAGAATCTGAGGTAGCAAAGCATGCCAAAGCTATTCCAGATTTGGCTTGTTCAAGTATACAGGCCACTTATCTCAGACCAGAATATTTTTACAAAGAGTAGTAACTTTTTTTCACGTTTTTAAAAAAAAAAAAAAAAAGTCTGCCTAATGAATATAGCACCTTGATTTCATCAAAAAGCATTATTAATCTTAAGCTGCAACAGAACACAGTTCATTTACATCAGAGAAGAAGGGGTTCAGAGGTTTCTACCACAACTCAAGTGGTGGTGACAAAGGCCACCACTACCTGTCCTCTTGCTAGTGGGGGCAGAGAGGGCTTCATTCACCTGTGGAGGCAATGGAAATGCTGCACATGGAAGGACCTCAGCAACCCATCACTGTCTCAGTGGTTTCCCATCACGGAGGGCACTCATTTTCCAGCACATCACAACAAGATTTCTGCTGGCTGGCAGCAGATATCCAAAAGCTACACTAACTCACTACAGCTCCCCAAGTAATGCCCTTCTTTGTAGGGCTGCAGCCTAAGCTGTGACACACCAGACTTGGTGAAAACCAGGCTGACGGTGGCTCGTGCCCTGCAGAGACCTCCTTCGTGGGCATTCTGCCACCGAAGTTTTGTAACCTGAGTTCCAGTGTGAAGAACGCCCAGCAGTGCAAAGCCAGGAATCTGCCAGTAGATGGTAAATTATCTATCTCTATTATTAATGTTAAAAGCACATGAAGACTTTTTTTGGTAGAAGGATGAAACACTATAAGGCTTTTAGTTCCAAAGCCTTTAAAGTGATAGAGTAATTAAGAAACCGGATATTTTCCAACTAATACTATGAGTTATTGGGCACTGAAAGGTAGGGTCAGTCTGTCCAGTCCAGGGACTGGTATTTGCACAAGATATGTTACAAAAAAAGATTTAAAAAAAAAAAAAAAAAGAGGAAATGCAGAGAGAAAATGCAGAGTGGTAGCTACCACTCAGTAATCCAGCAAACCTCTTATTTCTTTGCAAATAACTCACTGTATTCCTGGGCCCTGCCGATACCTCACAGTATCTGAGTATAAATGTAAAGCCTGGAACAGAATGAACACATAAAATGAGACTGTATTTTCTTGGTTGAGGATTTGGTTAAGTGTTTCTATAGGGACATCTGTGGGAGCAAAGAAGAGTCCCAGAAACATTCTTAGGGAAGCTGGTAAGACTGGCAGCAGCACAGCTGGGAACCAGTATAAGGAATGTCTGAGCATCAGGCCAACACAAACAGTTGTAATTCAGTTCCCTGAATCTGCTTTTCACCCTACCACTGTTGGGTGCATTCCTTCCTGACATCAAACTTGGACAACTCCGTTGGCTCCTGCATGGGATGTTTTCTCAGGACGGTCCTACATTTTATTCATCAGAAGTCCCATACCACAAGCCAGACTCGGGTAGGTTACTTCCTACTCATGCAAGCTGAGCTGGGCATGGAACAGCACTATGCAGTTCATACACCAGTGACTTTACTTACTTTATCCTTTGCTTAATACAGACATATAGCTTGCTAACCTACTTCTTGATGTTTATGTGTGTCCTTCAAAATTCCATTTTCTTCTTATCTTGCATTCTGTAAATTAATAAATGCCACATCCAGTGGAATTGTACACTTGGAGGAGGAGGCAGCAAAGGTTGCTATCTAAAAATAGTTCCACTAGTATTTTGTAAAACTGTATTACTTTCTCAGTTCTCTCAAAAACTGTATTGTTGTCTAGCAAACTTGTGAGATTCTTTTCCATCTAGTATTAATCACCTCTAAATGAATCCTTTTTTTAAGGTTTAAGTTGCTGGCAAAACAAAGTCCCTTTGTTCTGATTATAGATTTACTTACAAGTTCTATTTAACAATCAAGGACAAGGAAATTATAGTTATATGTATTCCAACACTTGGAGAAGCTTAATTAGCAGGACTTCATTAGTTACTCTTTGTGACTACTGGATATGCACAAAGTAATATATTTAAACTCATAAGTAGCAAGTAGACCTTATATACATAACTAAATGCTTAAGAAACTCAGCTGGGAATCCCATTACCGGAAGTATTAATATAAAATATTTTACCTACAGATTTTGTTTCCTAAAGTAAGATTCCTTTAACCATGTTACTTAAATTATTGGAGAGGATTATTCAGAATTAAAATATTTCTTATTTGTATTACTAAAAGCAATATAAAATGGTACCCTGACTTTTTAAAGCTATGTGATGTGATTTTAAAGCTATAGGAGATTCCTATACAGGCCTGAGCTAACACAAATCTCAGTCCAGTTCTGGGCATTTTATCCTAAAATTCTTATGGCAGAGTTGCAGTAGTGACAGACATGTTACCACAAAATAGCCTCTAGTTGTGAAGTGAAATAGCTTCTCCACTTCTCCAAAGAGCTTGCATTATACTGGAGCTCTTCCGCATCTTCTGAGAAAACAAGGAGATGGAAGACAAGTGAAAACAACTGGAAGCTTACACTAGCAGAGAGAGGTCAAAGAGGAAAACGTATCCTGGCTACTGGAGCATTTCTACAAAAGTAGCCTCATGAATTGTAGAACAAGACATGAAACTCCAGCGAAAGAAGGGCAGAATGAAGATTTGCTACTTTATCACATTTTTTGTTTCAGTGTTTTTCTTTCAATTTAAATTTAAAAAATACTAAAACATTCTAAAATAATAAACAACACATTCTAAAATAATAAACAACCCTACTATGCTACCATCTATTTAAAGTGTTTGAATTAAAACATTCAAAGAGCCTGTGTTTGTTCCGTATGTTTATGAAAGCCACGTCCCTGAACTGGCAGAAGTCACTGGCTCAGGAAGTGGAACAAGACCTGCCATGCTCAGCTAATGTCTCAGAGTGGGACCTCTTCCCCAGGCACAGAAAGGACACTTAAAAAAAGCTACCATATGATAAAACAAGTACAATTCAACCTTTCTTTAAGAATGTAACTATAACAACCTCAGTGTAAAACATTAACTTTTTAAATCAAAGATGCCTGTTTGTATGATATGAAGTTTTTCTGGCTCATGTTAGTCCTTGCTGGCTTATGGAAAGACCTGAGATTTCCCTGTCCCTAAAAATAAACAGAGAGAAGTCCAAATATGTGTCAGGCAAGAACTTGACACACTACATTAAACATTGATGCTCCTTTTTTTTCCCAAAGGCAGTTTTCACAAAACACCAGCTTACTTTGCAAGATCCGGAAAGTCTGATGGAAAAGTTTGAAAACATTATGAAATTGTTGACTTCTTCAATTTTGCATCTAGGAGACAGCATCAGAGAACTGCCATTGCCCCGAGGGATAAAACTCAATGCAACAAATTGAAAAAAAATAGCTCCAAAGCTTCACACCACTCCAAATATAAACATCATGTCTTTGATTTCCCTTCCAATTGGATCTCAATTATATGAGAGCAACTAATAAGCTAAATGGCAGCGCTGCTTACTCACATTCCTGTTAATACTCAGCGACGGCCAGTGAAAACAAGAAGCAGACTTTACAGTTGGTTAGGAAATAAGAGAAACTGTATTACTACTTTATGCATTTCAGCTTAGAGACTCTAAATCCAGACCCTACCCTTGGCTTCAGGAAACTGTATAAAAACAGGTCACCAAGAGATTGATTTGGAAAGCAGAGCAGATAGGCCAGTTTTGTTTTGTCCAAACATAAATATCCGAAATTTTTTTTCTCTGTAGATCAGCCTTCAGAGACTCCAACTATTCTTCCTTTGTACCCCTGTAAGAACCTTGCAGACTCTCCCAAAACCCTTCCTCTTCCTTTGGGTTTTATTACAAGTATAACCCACTTTAATAATAAGATAATCCACACAAAAAGCCACATTAATGAGAGATCACAGTCTGACTCTTACAAAACTTGCAGGGTATCTCTGTTTTGTCACGGATAAATCCAGAGGCACGAATCTCCTGCTCCCAAACCACACAGGAAACAAGGTGGTGTTCTACTGACTTTGATTCACTCCATGGAAATGAGAATTATTTTATTATTTTGAACTTTCAGAAGTTTTCATAACTTCCATTATTCACATGGGCTGCAAACAAGCTGCAGCCTGCTGTAGGCAAGAGCCGACTATAAGATGGTATTTTGTAGTGCTTTAATATTACAGAATTTAAGAAAAAAATGCAAAAGGAAGGAAGGCGGGAGGGAACTGGGGTTAGAAAAGAAATACATGCATCAGATTACCTCCACTACTGCTATATAAACATTGCAATATGTCAAAAAGTCTTTGATGCAACAGAGCAGAATATACTTTATTTTTTATTTGATTCTGTATATATCAGTTTGAGGAAACTGCCATGTAGAGCACCACTTCTGCCACCACAATGTAACCTGTGCTGCTTTTGCCATATACCATTTTCTATGTTATAGACCTGCAAGCTATTATTTTCCCCCAATTATTTTCTTTCCTGGACTAAATCTGGACTATTCCTTCAATTACAATGATCATTTGGCCTAGTGAGTAAATTTTAACCAAGCACAATAATTTTCCTGTAAAAATTGTGAATTGGAGAAGACAAAATGTATTGGCATGCTTTCCACCACACTGAAGTCCAGACAATACTTTCATGGGATTATTTAATATTCATGTTTAAAATTTTGCAGGATCAGGTCTTAACAAGCAACTGTAAAATAATGGATTCCCCTACAGCTATTCTTCTGTGGAAAAAAAAAATGCTATTAAAAATTGATAACAGATCCACCGACTCATTATTCTGGTGGAGAAAAATCTGTGCCTACCTTCTGAAATTAAATTTTGGTCCAATGCATGTCAATTAGAGATTGTAACAACCACCTGATATTACATACATCCTTGAACATGCAAGTTTACTTGCTGTCCTGTTAAACACAGCAAATCTGAGAAAGAGCTTCATCGCACTGGAGTTACCCTCCTCTATGGGAAACATGGAGCCCCAATGAGGAACGGGCTGAGGATCAGAAAAGATTCAGATGAATCTTCAGGTAGTCAAAAGCCTTTTGTACATGTTTATTTAGTCTCCACGTGCCCCATATTTACAACTCAAATAGAGCTAAGTAAGTCTTTTAGAGGTTTTGTAGAGCTAGAGGCACCCATAGCTGTGCTGTTCCCAAAGCACTACTGCTGTGACAAAAGTCAAAACCAAAAATTCAGGAACACACAATATTTCACATGAAGTTAGTGAAAATAGTTTCTATTATTCTTTTCTCAAACTCAGCTAGTTCTGAGGTAGGTGATTCCACAGGCACGAGACACTGCTTCCCGAACCCCGTGTCATCGTTCAGGGTTTGCGTGCCTTTTCTCATTTTGCTAAGATCAAGGTCTGATGGTTTATCTGATCACCCTTCAAAATCAGTAGGACAGATCTGGCAGGACACCAGCTGAGCACCAAAGAAGGGACTGGAATAGTGCAATATATTACATGCTCTACAGACATTTTATTAAATTAAGGCTCTGTGGGTATTTGCTATCCAGCAGTTCAGCCACAGCCAAATTAGCAGTATAATCACCTCTCACTGATGCCAGCCAGCCGTTCTGGAAGGGCTTTCTGCTCTTCACATGCAGGCCCAAGGCCACTGAGGGCCTCTCTATGTTCCTGCACTCTCTAACTGAGCTATTACAGACAGCGTGACATTTTCACCATCTGTGATTTTATATATTTATGTAAAATACTAATATATGGCAACATGCTTTCTAAACAAACATTCATACGTACGTCATTTGAAATGAAATTTTCATGCATATAAGAAATTATGAAAAATCCCTAAGAAAAAAAAATGTAATGTGCTAAGATGTTATACTCACTATTTACAATTTATTAACTATCTTTGGTGTTATCATGCTCTATAAGAGGTATGAATACAATTATGAAGTAAACATCATCCAAAAAAAGGATTTTGTGTGTGTGTGTGCACAAGGTAGCAAACTTTAATGAAACTGGAGCTTTCATCTTCTATTCCTTGCAGGATACCTATCTGTACATGGTTTGTAGCAACATAAATTCAAATTAATCTTGAGCAAAATATTCCTGGTGCCCTCATTTGTTCCTCCAAAGTCCGACTTGGATTCACAGTCCTTTCCCCTTCCTTTCAAGCCCTCCTCTGAACATTAGGAATACTTTGATTCAATTAGCTGAGAATCTAATTACTCTCACAGCTTAACTGATTAGCTTATCTGAAGAAAAAATAGAATAGACATTGATATAGAAGATTTTTAGACCTGAAAACTGAAGGTAATTTGCTTCATAATGAAAAGATAGTATCCATATCAGAGTCAAATAAACCAGCTGTTTCTTGAGCTCCATGTTTAAAAGTTCAGAAAAAAAAAAAAAAAGCCTGCTTTCATAGAGTAAGAAACATGATGCTGCCTAATAGTATAACAGATAGTAAAAATCTCTTGTAAAAAAAAAAAAAAAAATCATATAGATGAGATGAAAATATTCATCGCTCATAAATGCCTAGATAAACTTTACAATATAACTCCTAGATCTCTCGGGACCAGAAAGTAATAGAGCATTCCTAATACTGCATAATAAGGACTGTCATGAGAAATGCAATCAAACAGAGTAATCATTTAGGGATAGAAGAACTGTATGTATTTAGGATCCAATCATTCTTCCATTAGGGTCAGCTAGGAAAAGCTTCAGATCCTGGGAATAGACTATCATTTCCTCTTTTATTGCTTTGCTCTTTCAGGTTTTCATACTCAATTTAGAAAACAATCATCTTTTTAATGGTTAAAAAAAGAATCTCATTGGTTGCTAAGCAAAGAAACTTCTCACACTAAGAATGAAGATAATCTCCAAATAACTACAGAAATGTAGTTTCTGTAATTGTGTAAGAAACACAGCAACAGATAAAACTGGGAGGGGAAAGAAAAGAAGTAAAGATCCATAGTTATAGAATGAATACCACATTTAATCACTATTTTGCAGAAGATCAAAACAGCAGCTTAGAAGCGCATTTCAAACATCACCACGTTCATGCTGCTTTCTTTCTAAAGGCACCCTCTGCTAGATTTACAAGTCTGAAGAAAGACACGATACAGATTCAGCACTCACCAACCACAGGAAAACCTGCTTCCTACTTCTTTGAGGGCAAAGAAAAGTTATTCTATAAAGAATGCTGTTCTTTGGCCATTTTTATTATTCATGTAAGAATCCAACAATTCAGAGTAGGCAGAATTCTCTAAGGATTCCTTGGACAGATTGCTCCTTGATTCCATAAAAATGCCACATACACACCGACTTTCCAGAAAAAAACACCAAAACCACAGACATCCATGCATGTTAGAGGTGTACAAAGAGGAAAGAATTCCATAATGATTTAGTCATCATATACATTGGCGTATGCTAGTCTGTTCTAGAATTCAGAAATGCAAAACAGCATTGAGGTGTGACTGTGCCTGCAAGACCTCACGTAGTGCTTGGTCCAAAATAGTGAAGGACTTACTATCTACTAATGGAGTTAGTCCTTCAGTTAAATTGTCTAAGAAATTATGAGGGGAAAAAAGGTTAATTTGCAGTTATGCTTTATGCCTATTTATGTTTAGCATATATGCAATGTATTCCCTCCTTTGTGCTTGGTCCTCTTTAAAGTTTTAATGTCTCTCCATGCCATAAGGCGGCAGGGACTGTAGCTGCCCACATCCTCACGGGCAGATGGCTCTACCTCGCCACATCCCCACAGGCTAATATCATTCAGAGCACAGGGGACAAGGATACTTAAAAACAGCCTCACCACATCCTGTATATCCTTATTCATTCCTGCAGCTCTGGAGCGCCCATGGAGCAAATATGTCCTGAGCACTGCTGAGTTACCTATGGCCGCTGCCAGCACAGAGGTCTGGGATAACCAGCTGGGGACTCAAGATCCATCATTAACTTTTATTTCTCCAATGACATAGTAATCCTCTGCTTCCATGAGTTTAGTATTGAAGCCCAATTTTTTCAAAAACTCCAGTCCAGGACACAACTCACACCAAGGCTTATCTTCAGCCTTTGTACAGAAAAAATCAACTCCAAAGTTGTCCAAACCCGTGCTTTGCTGAACAAAGTCTCCACTAAAAACAGGGCCTGAAAAAGGGACGGGAGGAATCCTTCCGCAGGAGAATTGCATTACTCACAGCACCGCTCAGGGCCACCACACACACAGCAGCTACTTCACCTCATTCAGCAAGAGAAGAATGAACTGCAATTACTAAAACTTCACTGTAACACTAAACAATTTCTGCACTGCTCTGCCAGCAGAGCTCTGACCATTGGTACTTTATAGAGCCCAATATGGAACTGCACTCCTCTTCTGCAGGGCACTACACACACACGTGCTAAACAGACACTTCTTAGGGAGTTTAATAACACAGGTAACCAGGTAAAATTCAACAATTTGTGAATATTTTAATGTAAAAAAAATAAGTCTTAAAAGCCAATTAAGTAAGAATGAAAATCAGTATGAGAATCAGTGAAAAACTGGTCTATTTTAAACCTGCCACTGCCTTCCTAGTTTTACTTATGAAGTGGTGGAAAGATAGCTTTCTAAGTACCACTTAGGTGTACCACTTTAGGAGGTAAAATACAACAAGGTATTTTACCTGAAGCATATTCAAGTAATGCTCCCAAAGATGAGCTGATTATACACTACCATTGAGATAAATACTTTCTGGCAGAAGCTCCTTATCGCCACTGTAAAAAACTAAGATTGTGAATTAACATCATAATAGTAAGTATTTCATAGGATATACGAAAGTATAAGGAACACTGAAGTCTCTTAAGTTGCAGCTGGTCAATAGAGAGGAGTTTCTGGAAATGTTTCTTAAGACTGTTTTTGTCCGGGAGACTTTTCAGCAACAAGTTTACCATTTAAAGACTTTTGATACTCAGGAAAAATGATCTTTCTTAAAATAACAACCCAATAATAATTATGCGCTGTGTGACATTTTCCATAAATGGTTATGACGTACAAGATATTTTCAAGCAAGAAAGGCACAAATAAGTGTCATGTCTAAGAAACAAGAACAAGCCAATTTAATATTAAACAAAACTGGGATGTGTCCTGTCACACAGACTTCCATTTCAATATCTAGCACAGAATTTCAGAAAGGACCCAGTTCAACAGGTAAGACAGGGTACTGAATGGCAAATTTATTTGGCTGAGGATTTTGAAATTTCTTCTGTAGGGATGTCAACTTCAAAACTGAAAAAAAAATCTGTGAAAATCACAACTATTTGGAATTAAATATTCATTTCAATGTTTAGATCTTTTTGTTTTAATATATTCATTACTTTATGTACATTTAAAGTGACAATCCATTTTAAAAGAAAAAGAGGACTATGTTATTCTGAAAGTGCAGTGTTTTCATGTTGCTGGAATTCCACCATCCCTACATTTACACTGTTTTTTTTGTTGGCACACTCTGGTTTCAGAAAAGCATTCTAACTCAAGTTTTTCTAAACAGCACAAGTAAACATAAATAAAAACACTATAATTATGCTTTATCAAAAGTGTCTAGTAGGGGACACTTGTGATTCTCTACTCTTATTTCTTCCCTGGCTCACATTGTTACTGCAGGACCATATGTTCTCCGCTGTTCATTTCTTCTCCAGAAATTCTCTACTGGTGAGAGAATATCGCAGCTACTCAACTCCCTGCCTTCTGCGAGAAGGAGGTGCACACTTGATTTACAAGCATAGCCACATTTAATACTGAATTTATAAGCAGTCTATGATAAACTATGCCCTGGCCTCATTAAAAAACATTTTTAAGCAATGATTCATGTTTCTCAGAAAGGCTTGAAATCACAGCTGTAGAAATTTTAGAAGGTGAAAACAGACACCGACCACTTCTGTAAACTAAAAGTTATCTCTGAAATTCAGCATCATTTTCTGTAGACATCCTCTTTTGAGGATACCTAAAATGACACACTGCATTTCTCATCTTACCTGGTGGAAATTTTCCTACTCTTCCTCTTAAGAATATAAAGCAAAAGACAGACAAACAATATTTTCAAAAAGGCATGGAAATCCAGGGATATTCAGTACAATGTATATGAACAGTTTGACTGAATTTTTAATTGCATTAAGATTTTTTTTCTCTCTGCAAACATCCACTCCTCCCCTGGAGTAATTATGTGGTGACGTAGATTTTTTGTTAAAAAATACACAACAGAATGAAAAAATCATTAAAAATGAATTTGTAAATGGTCAGTCCTGATCTCTCCTCATCCCATCTCCCTATATTTATGAAGCTTATGCAGAAATTAATTACTGCCTATAAACTGATTGAAATCAACAGATCCAAAATACGTTGAGAGGCAAAATGCATGCTCACCTTGTCTACGTCAGTGCTTAAACCTTATTCCACAGGAAACTAAGCTAAAACGATAAGTCTTGAGACTAACATAAATTCCAATCAAAATGAGCGTTCTTTTCCCCAGAATCTTATTAACTCCTCAAATCAGAAATTTAATTTAAAATATCTTTTGGCCTGGAGGTAGGAATGGCACGGTAACATTTCAGTGACATAACCTCATAAGCTCATTCAGAGGAACTCCAGCAAGAACTGAATTTTCGCGGTGTTCAAAGGATTGAGAAACTTAGCTGGGAATTTGAAGATCATACGAGCGAGAACCCTTCTTCTAGCATTGCTCGAAAGACCAGCAAACCCATATGAGAAATTCTTTTTCTCCAGAAGAACTTGAGGATCATTTTATTCAGTCAAATGTTTGCTCCTGCTTTGACAGAGCAAGGCCTGAAGAAGAAATAAAAACCTACAACAATCATTACTGTATAGATGCTTTTGACTAAAGAGCCATACCTGGCAGACATTTGGTCTTTTCCTTTCCCTACAATTTTGGTTTTATTAAATCCTCTGTGGCAGAATTGGGCTCCTGAGACTACACGGCCCCAACAGACACAACAGTGACATCTTCACGGCTACTAGCGCGGGGGCTCCTGCAGCAGGTCGCCAGTCCTGCCCCGGCAGACCTCCGTTATGTTTGCTTTGTTCTGACAGCACGCTCCATCTTCACAGGGCATCAACAAACAACAGGTTGCCCATATTTCAGACCAGCAAAGCGAGACACATATTCAATGACAAAAGCCAGCTAAACCACAGAAATTATCACCATTATTTTTTTGAAAATTTGAATCTCAAAAAAAAAAAAAAATACATTTTTGCCCCGATAGCAACTTTCACAGTGACACTTAAAGCAGCAGCATTAGCTAGATAAACATATTAAATAGGATCTCTCTCATCCTTCAGAAGTAGATGACTGGAAATTGAAAATTAGTTTATTCCTGCTCAAAAGAAACTCCTAGTTTGCAGTGCCCATTGTTGTTGCAGCTTTGTGAGCCACTTAGTGCCCAAGTGCTGCAGCTTTGCATGAGACAAGTGACAATTTTTTTAGTTACTATTTTGTTGTACAGATAATAAAACCAGCAATACTTAAAGGCATCGAAAGAGCAGCAAAACAGCCATGAGCCCATGTAAACGATCTCCATTGCTCACACAGATGCAACGGGTATAAAGGCAATCCAAGCAGCCACAAGTAAAAGAACGCAGGGAAGAGGCATGGAGGGACAGACCTCAGGGGTGACACGGGTACAGATTCACGGCACGCGGTCACACAGTGCACACAGTTACGCTCACAGAGACTGAAACGGGGCGTGCAGAGGACCGCCTCGGACAAAGACGCGGGTGAAATAACTCCTAGGTCCTGATAACACAAGGTGTGTCAAGCACGCAACCCGCTGACCTCTGCCAGCACGTAAAAACGTTGGGTCTGGCGGAGCACCGGCACCCTGGGGCAGCAGCCTCGCACCCTCGGCCAAAGTTTGGCCAGCAGAAACTCACTTCAGACCCGGGTGCACCCAACCCCACCAGCAAGCCTCACCCCCAAGACAGCCCGAGGCCAACACAAAGCAGGGATGAATTCAGAGACCCCCAGTTAAAATTACTAATTGGAAAGGGAAAGTTACTAATTGCCAAGAGAGAAGGCTGCTAGAAACTAATCTAGGCAATGAAAAAAAGCAGATGAGTGAGGGATAATTCAATCACATGAAATAAATAACTGGCATCTTTTCAAACCAACACAAGGGATACCTATTTTCTGTATTAGAGGGAAGGTAAAACTAGAATGAAAGTAGTAAGACAAAAGTATGGAAAAAGATATTAATAATTAAACTTAAATGTAGAAGTATTTTTCTCAAGCCAAAACTATGTTACACAGATGAAAAGGATTAGACATTTCTCCATATCATAACTTTTTCCTGTATAAAAATTCACTCTGAAATAATTCCCTCCTGTCTCTAATTTCAGGATGTTCACTTTGCTACTCCAAAAGCAAAACTTAAAACATCTTTTTGCTTTGAGCCCCACAGAACTTGTGGCACTGCCGTCAGAATTTGCTCATAAAAATATAGCTCCCAAAACAAGCTGTTTCATCACAGACAGACAGACTTAGATTCACAGCCAAAAGAACAGCTTTATATAACAATCTATTTCATCACTTGTACTTGTCACAAAATGCTCCGAACTAACAATATGCATTAGGAATCCGGCCCTACGGGCTGAATTTATCCAACAAAATTCACAAATCCTTAGGAATGGAATAAGACGCTAGTAAGGATTAAGAAAGGATGATTAAGAAAGGATGACTCATTGTAGAGAGAAGCTGAAGTCAGTATCTCCAGAAGGCATTTTCTGGAATGACCTCTCCCAACACAGAACTACCTGAATTGACAATTTAGGCTCTAGCAGCCGCAGAGCAGGGTGCTGCTGCGGATCACCAGCTATACAAATTTTCAGAAAGTTAATGAATTTCATGTAAGTCTTTTTGTGAGTTCCTTTCCATTCTAAACTCCAAGTAGACAGAAATGTTTCCCCACAAGGGAAGAAGCAGTTGATCAGTGCCCAGATCGCACATTCCTCACTCTCTGTATTTATTTACAGAGAATTACAGAGCTTAAGACTTGCACACACCTAGACTGACTTTGTGGTCCTTTCTCCTGCATTCCACGGCTCCATTACAGGATTTCCATAAAGTGGCAAAAACCTGAGAACACTGTTCATTTTTGAATAGCAAGCAAGAAGGAGCTTCAAAAGAGGATGGGAAGGAAACCCTGTCCAACTACCACAGGAAGAGACATGTGTGAGCCATGTAATGGCCTCTCCGTTTGAAAGATACTCCAGATCTCCAGGAATCCTAAAAGGGAAGTTGTAATAGATTACAGCATATTACCTGTATTATATAAACAGACAGAAGTGATGAGTGGCACTGGTGCCAGGCACATCATAGCCAAGATAGCAGCAGGTTTCTGTTTCTTTTGAAAGAAATAGGGCAAAAAGCATCAAAAAGTTTCACCATCACTGAGCAGGTGCAGAAGCCAAGATCAGTTGAAGAGCCAGAGTCAAATCACCAGAGGATAACTTTACCATAGAAGAATGATTGAATATGTAAACCCACTTTGAAACTATAAATTAAAAATGTAAATGAAGTAAATCTGCAGATGGATTACAGTATTGGATGGACTTGATTTTAGTAGCCATGTCCAATGAGAGTTGGTGTAACTCAAAAAAGATTAAAAAGAAGAAAAATAAACAAATCAAACCCGCTGTCAGATAGATAATCACACTAAATAAGTCCCTGCTCCTGCCACATGTGACAAACTGTGTTGCCTTCTTTTCCTAGGTTTTGTTTGATTTTACCTCACTTCAGTTTAGGTAGAGGCAAGTCATTCTCTCACACAAAGTTTTAGTGCAGAAATGCATACATTCCTTGGACAGAGAGCAAGGGTAAAAGTCTCAATTCAGAGATTAACACTGGATTGTAAAGATCAAGATTTCACTGTGAGTATATTTTATTTGGCAAAAAGGAAATGTGGGGACACTTAAAAACAGAAAACAAGCAGCCTTAAATAAGATACTCTATAAATGCTCAAGATTTAAAATCAAGAGCTATCTAAAATAAGTATTACCTAAGCTTTATACGGGGATTTTTCTATCCATTTGTCATATTAATTACTATTTGCTGTCCTTTCACTAAGTGCACACATTTTCAAGGTGCCTATCTAGATGTGTATATATATATTTGCAACATATTTGCAAATATATTTGCACATATGTCCAGTGAAGTTCTGATCTTTTGAAGTAAGTAGAAGGCTTTTTATTGATTTCTCTGTGTTCAGATTTTACCTGTGTGATTTACGTACATCACTGGGTAAGACCTGTTTAAATACATAAATGAAATGCAATACAAATATGCATTTAGCTATTATAACTTCATCGATAGACACCTGCTCATATATTTTTCAAGAAACATTTATTTAGGCATATGCAGATTAAGTTACAGAATCTGAATCACTCTTCACAAATGAAAACCCCTGAGAGGTTTCAGGTCAGCAAGATGTGTAGATTTATATCAGCAATTCATCACTAATCATATGCCTTGATAAATTTTCAATCTCTTTATGAGTATGCCATAGCACTGCAGCAGTATGTTCTTGACAAAGTTTTATTCCACTTAATCTGAATGTTTCACTACACTCCAACAAACTGATTGCTAAATTCATGTGGTACATATAATTCTGCTTGTATTCAGTGTACAAAATACCACCAAATATTTGGTAATTCACAGAATTAACTTTGATGTACACTCTACGATCCTAATACATAAGTAAGTATCTATCAAGAACTCCAGCCCTGGGACTAGTCACATATGTAGAATTAAATAAACGCAAAAATCATAGAAGCAGTAGACTGTGACCATAAATCCATTTCACTGTGTAGACCGGGAACAATCTATGAAAGAATATATCACCCTGAAAAAAATATGCTTATTCTTATACTGTTCTGGACCCTGGTCACGTATGACAATTCCTAGGTACTCATCTCATTGCATTTCTCTGACTACAGTAGTCTATGGCTGTCGGTTCACTTTCTTGAAACAAAGTTTCAAGAAAAAAAATCCTACGTTACACTGATTTTTTTTTTCTTTTTTAATTTTCATTTCATGTACATTTGCCTGTATTACAGAACTACTTTCCATGCTGCCAGGCTAATTTGGGTGACAGCTGGGCTCATCTCATTTCAAAAGAGATTTAGAAGGGAAGCACCGAGAGCTCTCAATGCTCAGAGAACGCTACCAGATTTCAGCCAGAATTTGCACAGTATCTGCTTAAGCAAACCAGGGTTGCTTGTCCATCAGCTCCTCTCTACAGCACAGTCCCAAAAATTATGAAGCACAAAATTAAACAAGAAGTAATTTACTGGTCTACCTCACCAGCTGATGAGAACGCCAACTCTANCTGGAATAATAATTCCTTTTCAATTACAACATGGACCATGTTAAATATTTCAATGAAAGTAGCACTATGATTTCATTAAAGAGTATTAAGATTATAAAAATATATTTCCATAATTAATAAAAGAGAGAGGAAAGGCATAACAAAATTAAAAACAGTGGAAAAAAAACAATCAAAGCAAGTGCAACTCAGTGTTTCTTTGTATAATGCAAGAATAAAATACAACTTCTGAGCAAAAAAAGGTCTATAGCTCTTTTGACACGCAAAGACTTTTGAAATGAAATTAATTGCAATCTTTGAGGACAGTTCATTTAATTGAAAATAAATATTGAGAATGGATAATATACTCCTTCTCATAGAAAAGTAAAGCAATTGCTTCAGTTGCTCTTCTTGGTAATTTTTTTGTGTTTGCCCCAGAGTAATCTAGTGAGGTGAGCGGGTATCTGGAAATAACTACGCATTACAAAAGCTTGCTGTCATGTTCTGATTACTCTGTTTATTTGCTATATACAGCTGTCAGGACACTGACAAAAGCGAACATGAATTTGAACTATTTTGCAGACTAAGTCTAAAAAGATCAAGAAAGAAGCGGGAGAAAAAAAATCTGTCTGTACTGACACAAGTGACCAAGTTCTCATGTATTTCAGGGAAGCATGGATTTAGACCAAAGCACTCCCAATTTCTGCAACACTGGATAAACTTAGAGGCTACTTGGCCAAATACACTCAGCCTCTGCAGCTACATTACTGTCAGTATCCGAACTAATTCTGAACTGGTTCAGACACCCCCATACTATAGCATAGCCAGTAAGCAGATGAGATATAACTGGATCTGATTCAGATCTCAGACTTAATTTTCTATTTTTGTGAACCCCATAGCTAAAACCAAAATTGCTCCTCATTCACGTCAGTGGAAAACTATGGGACCTTGTTTCTAGGAAACAAATTAAGATTTAATATTATTTGTGACTTAACCTCTCTCACCCTAGACAAAATTAAAACTGTTTCAGTCAGATTTACTACACTAGACAGACACAATTAATATTAGCTTTCTAATGTCATCAGACATGTGCCCACAAATTTTTTTCCATATCATACTCTGGTTTCTTTTGACACAGCATCCTGGGAGAGAACACACTAATCTGACCAACACTCACAGCTTTGAAAAAATCACAACAGTCAGTGCTATCGAGCAGCCCTAAGTCACATCTGGGACAGCCAAGAAAGCACCAAGTACGCAGAGAAATCTCTGTGAGGGATCTGTCCAGACTACAAACCCGGCTTGTTCAGACCTAAGCAAGTTTTTATAGTAACCCCTGGTCAGTAACTTTTTTTTAACATATTCTAAAGCAAAGTTCTGAACAAGCTGTAAATAGAGGAAGAATTTTAGTTTCTTAACTGCTGTCTTCCGTAGCATAGTTTGCAAGTAGCAGTAAATCACAATGAACACACTATGATCAGTAAAGAACATTACAAACCTCAGTAAAGACCGAACAGATAAGCGGCCTCGCTGAACGCTTTCACTGAATTTCTTGGGTAAGCTCAGTAACTGCTCTAGTTTCCTCTAGCCACCACTCTGCCTCTCCACTGCCTGCTTCACTGGAAATAAACCCTTCATGGTAGATTTTCCTTACTCACTCTGTCTCACTTATGATCAGAAGCGGAGAATAAAATTACCATTTTTGTTACAGACTCACAGGTACATGTATCACAGGCAACGTACTGTAGAACTAATGCATTAAAAGGTGAATGGAGCTGTTACCGCAACTAGAGCGCCTTAAAACCTGGGGATAAAAAAAGGGTAAGTTTTAGACAGCGATGTGCATTAAAAATTGGCAAACACGTTAGGCTCTTACCAGGAATGGACTCCAGCAAATGCAAGAAACACACATTATAGCCAAGAGCTGAATGATCATTTCAAAATGATGAGATCTGCCTTGTCTTTGTTGACTTTTAAATTTGACTCTTAAGAGGGTAATTCCTGTGACAGCATTGCACAAGAATGAAATAGCAAGGGCCAGTAACCCAAGGCAAGAAAAAAGTAAGAGATAAAATCTGTCTTCCCAGTCCTCAACATGTTCTGTTTTATAGAAGCACCAGGTCCTCGATGCTTGAATTTGATAGGCTCTAAACCTAAGAATAGGCAGCAAAGCTATAAGAACAGCAAACACACATACCATAGTCAACATCATTTTCACATGTTTAGAAGTCATTTTTGTAGAGTGAAAGATTGGCTTAGTGACTCCAATGCAACGTTCAACAGCCATCACACTGCCCAGGAAGAGCGGGCACAAACCAAAGAACACCATGCAGATGCCAAAAACACTGCAAAGAATGTTGGACTGGTTAAAGCGAATCCAGTCTTTATCAGACGCGTACACAAACACTGCGATGGCTCCGTTGATGAGGTGGCCAAAGAGATCAGTGATGACCAAACCGCTAGCAAGGAGCAAAAAGGAGGCTTTTGATTTCTGTCTAAATCTCTGATATGCCTTCATAAGAATTGCTATTGCAAGACTGTTGGACAATATTCCCACTGTCATGAAGATTATTGAAAAGAAAACTGAAATCTTCTTCTCTGTGTGGCAGGTTGTGTTTTTTAAGATTCCAAATCCAGCCAGCCCTGGTGATTTTGAACTGTTCATGGTTAGGAAAGGGGAGGCAGAGCTCAAAACATTTCAGCAGTCTTGCAATCAAGAGGCATCTGTAATATTGAAAACAAATAAACACACATTGTAAAAAGCATGCCATTGTTCCAGTGACATTTGAAGCACAAATTCCACAATATTTGCCTGTGGTACAAATCTAATTTCCCTGTTTTCTCAGTGATACGATACAGCATCACGTTTTAGTGCATTGGGCACAGGGTAAAGTGATTATCGACATGCATCATAGAGCATAGATAAAATGCACAGTACATTCATGCTCTCAACGTATGAAAGGTAAACAAATAAAGTATAAAATATGTAATGCATATGTAATGTACATGTTCATAAAATGCACATGAATCAGAGCAACCACAAGGACATGCTGATGGTCAAACTGCAAATATGAGTGAAGGTTTTCACAACCTACACCTACTGTGCAATTATTTATCAACCCAACCACAGCAGAACACGCCGAGCTCCAAAGCGGCAGCTCGGAGCCCAGAGCCGCGTCTCGCTCCTCTCCCCTCGCCGCTAACCGGTTACGCGCCGAGGGGCGCCCCAACACCTCCCCCGACTCCCCTCGCCCGCCCGCCCGCCGTGGGGCTCCCAGCCCCGCCGCTCCCTCCGCTGACGCTCAAACTTCAAACACCGGCGGCTCCGCGTTCGTCACCCCCCGGGTCCCGCCTGGGGACGCGCGGGGCGGCCGGGCCGGGACACCGGCGGCTCCTACCTCCGCGCAGCGCAGCGCA
>VZSV01000084.1:37080-55084 GCA_013398735.1 Nothocercus julius | reverse complement strand
CGCCGCGCGGGGACGGGGCGCGCGGTCAGCGGAGCCGCCAGCGCCGCTCACAGCGCTGCGGGCGCCGTCACCTCACGGCCTAGGAAGCACCAAACGCCACCGAACCCTGCGGCTCTAGGGAAGGAGAAGTTTTTCTTTTAAATTTATGACGCAGGCGCGGCCGCGACTTGCGCTGCGCCCACCTCGCGGAGACAGGTGGTTCGAAAGGGAGGCTCGGTGTGATGCTACAAGTTCCGCTTACCTCCGTGCTCGTAGCCCTGGGAATGCGACGGCCTCAGCCCCCACGCGGTGGCACCGGCCACTCCGGTCCCTCCGCAGTACCTGCCGTCACGCGCAGGGACCACTCAAAGCACATGTAATCTCCTTCTTCCTGGAAAGGTCACATTTAGCGTTTGTTTTTCAAAAGCAAAGAGTTCTGGAACAGAGTAGAGTGAAATTCTCTTTCAGTTTGGTCTGATTGTGACTATAAATTCCCAGAAACTGTTTTAAGACTACAATAAAAAATCTAAAAAAATAAAATCTCCAAATAAATTGTTGCCCATTAAAGTTAGTTGATTTTAAGTTTCCTTTTCCAGAAGTAAATTGAGATGGAGATTTGTAACTACGAGCTTGTACTGTACCTTTTTTCTAGCAGGATTTTTTCACGTATCTCCTTGCTGAAGTGGAGACACTTCTGTTTGAAAGGATGAGGCAAAGTTGCTGCTACTTCACAATCCTCTAGTTTGTGCCCAGGTTAAATGGCTGTTTTCAAGCAGACCAAGCCAAATTTCCCTAACATTTTCATTTCTGAAAGCCATCTGTCTTCTACAAAAGAAGATAATTACTGAAAGAATGGGAAAATAATTAAGAGAATGGTAACTGAGCCAAAGTCTGCTGCAGAAGGCAGACTTTCAAAATTACAGTGCTATCTGTACTCCAAAAATCTATTTTATTAACAAATGCCTGGATATTTTATATCTCTATGTGTATAATCCCCCAGCTGCTGTAAGTTAAGTGTTAAACACTGGAGCTTTTTGCTGGGTGAATTCAATACTGTCAAGACCATACTTCCATTAAAGAGGATAAACCCAGTAATAATAAAGCGAAGAACTAAAAATCCTGAAGACAGATGTTTCACTGTACTTGGAAAAATAGAGTAAGGAAGAAAACACATGCTGTCGAATATATTCAGAGAAAAGCGTTGGTCTGCTGAAAGGAGGGAGAGTGAAATTTCAGTTGATGTAGAGAGGGCAAAAGGAGAACAAGAATTAGCAAAGTAAGTTTATAAACTCCCAACGGCCTTCTCAGGCAATGGTTTAGTAAGTGCTCCTCCACACACCGCAGTTCTGTGCTGTCAGCTGCGAAGAAGCAGGCAAGTTAGGTGTTGCTGTGAGCAGGGCAGATATGTCTGCAGCTCAGCCCTGTAGACCTTTGTGTGCTGCCGGTATGAGAAAAGCTAAAGTAATAGTTTCTATGGACTGAGGTGGTTTTGTGAGGTTGTGGTTAGCTAGGATGTTGACTTTGGAAGGTTAGGAGGGAGCGAAAACTGGCCATAGCACAGCTAAGCTGTTCATACTGGTTGAGCCTGTTCTATTTCCCTTTAGTACTCAAAGCAAAAACAGGGAAAGCAGTGACCAAAACCCTCATGTCACACTCATTGCTATGGGCCTGACTGGGAGCCCCTGTCTTGCAAGGAGGAACAGTCCCTCCTCAGGCTCCACTGCTGAGCCAGGGCTCTGAGAGCTCACAGGAAGGGTGAATCTCCTCTTTCTCAGTGCAGCAGCTCTTCAGTGTAGTCAAGATTTTGCCAACCAGCCAGCATGGAGCCAGGTTTGACAGACACTTTTATACAAGTGAGAAGAAAAGGTCTAGGTGCAAGAGTCACACAGGGATGAGTCTTAGAGTCTCAGTATTGCTCTGGCTGTTCAAAAGCCACAAAAGACTGAAGCACAGCTCAGTCTTGCCATTGGCTTTGTTCACTATGACTTCAGCATTTCTGAATGTGTTTTGGACTCTGTGTTTGTTTGTTATAAAACCTTGGACTCCTGAAAATATAGGACATTTCAGGACTCATGAAGATATTTCTTCCTATCATTACTCTTTCTTCTTGCCCAAAATTTCAAGGTGAAAGAAGAAACTAGCATTTCCTGCTCATGTTCAGTGACTTTCAATAAAGAAGACAATCTTAAAACATCGGTACGACATATACGCAGAGGTAAAAAGACAATTTGCATGCACTTAGATAATCATGAGTCACCTCTTGGTTATCAAACTTTGAATGCTAGGAAAAAAGGTAAAGAGCATTTTTTGGATGAAGAACCATATTGCTGGTTGACAAATGAAGTGTACAGTGATCAGACCCTCAAAATCTCTTGTTACAAGTCCAGACACATACTCAAGCCTTGCACTGATTTTTCCCTGAAGTCCAGACAAACTAGCTGTAAATAAACAGGTAGACATTTCAGTAGAACGGTAGAATGCAAATACTAGCAATATCTCTTCCTTTGTATCATCTTTCTTAAATTTCTGATGCAGCTTTAAATTATGATTACTATAATGCTTTGATTTCATTGTTGACAGTTCTTCCTGCAGGACTTCAGGAATCTTTTTTTTTTTCCCCTTGTAAATGATACAAATGTCATCTTTCCAACTAATCATGTTCCATGAAATATCAATGATACCAAGTCTTTATTTTTAGGAGACAAAAGTAATAAATCAGACCATGATAAATGGAAATTAATAAAACAGGATCAGATTTGGGGCTCCTCAATCAAATGAAACTGTCAGTGAAAATCCCTCAGTAAAATGTCACATTGTTTGGCCCATAATCATTTGAGATGGAGACGACTTCTGAGGTCACAGACATTGACAGCAAATCCTATAGCACTCATTTTCATGGAGAGTTCAGTTTACCAAGTTCTTCTAAATTAGCAGTCCTTCAGGACCATTTTCTGCCACTTCCATAAAGCAACTGCTATCAAGCTGCTATATCATTTCTACCCAACTCTACAAGATGATTGAGAAAATCAAATGAAAAAGCAAACATTCACATGAAGATTTTGTATAGAAAGGAAAGTTTTGAGTAGGGAGATTTAGATAAGGCAGTATTGTGCATCTTTTTTGATTTATAGATGCTGTTCTATATACAGAATTAACGGCTGAAGAGTCAGAGTCTTGCCCTGTTCTAAAGCTAGCAGTAGGCAGACAACAGAAACATGAAGATGGAAAAAATACAGTTCTGGAAGTCTAAGAATTTATCTGATTCATTCTTTTAAAAAGATTGCCACAATTCTTGTATTATTCATATATTTAGTATTCTCCTTATTAGAAAATGAGAAATAATCTATGTGTCTTTTTTCAGGGGAAGGGTGTTAACTGGGCCCTACACCAGATTTTCAGACACAAAAGTTTTGTTTTTTTTTTTTGATCACGTATAAGTGAAGGACAATTCACAATATCATTTCATGAAACAGTTAAGGTAGATCACGGACTGACTGGGAATTACCTCATTACACCTCATGTGTGGAAAATGTAGCCAGAAAATAAAGTCAGTAGTGTGGAAGATGATTAGGTCCCTAGTATAAGTGCACAATAAAGGATGTCACCTTGAATACCTTAAACATTTAAAGACTCATGTAAATTTAACAAATAAATAAAGTTTCTCATGAGTAGTATTTAGCTGTTATATCCCCTTTCAAAATCGGGTGTAATTTGTGAATTGGGTACTGACTCAATAGTGTTAAGACAAAACTGTAAGTTTCAGCCCAACTTAGAAAAGACACATTTTGTATGAACGTGTTATTTCTTGGGCACTCATACTGACATACTGCATAGGCCTTGTAGGTACAGGAAATATGTAATAGAAGTCTTTAGAGATCTTACAGCAGGTCTCATGATCCTAAGTTTGCTTGATTTCTGGGGAGGGTGCATAAAATAAACGGTCCCAATGTCCTGACATGTTCAATACTAATTTCAGAATACATATAAAACACTTCCAATAAGAAAAGTATGGTTCAGCAGAATGTGCTGAAGAGTTCATTCATGCCTTGTCATTTAGATAATACATAGGCCACTGTGACCTTTATGCTTCACTGTCAAGTCCTTAATAAAGCAGCCACAAATTCTGGCATATTGCCTGAATTGGGACACTGGCCAATGCAGTTAAAGGAGGAAATTCCTAGGTAGT
This sequence comes from Nothocercus julius, assembly GCA_013398735.1. Taxonomy (NCBI): domain Eukaryota; kingdom Metazoa; phylum Chordata; class Aves; order Tinamiformes; family Tinamidae; genus Nothocercus; species Nothocercus julius. The sequence goes on along the minus strand of VZSV01000084.1, from coordinate 50,919 downwards.
TAAATATAAATTAATGTGTTCTGTAGCAAGCCCTAAATCAGTTCAGGAGGTTAAAAGAACCAACATACCAGTAGGCATTCACTATCAGTGTGGAATAAAAACAAGAAAGGTCATCAGGAATCATGACAACAAACATAACATCACTCTGCTCAGATTTCCACCTGCTGATATCTGAACAGGGACTGTTTGCTCTTACTGGAAGTACAACCATGGATAATGTTGTTTTGTTTTCTAAACATCCCTATCAGCAAGGAAGTTGAATTCTTTTCTTCTTGATAATGAGAAACATCCCCTGGAAATGAGGTTAGAGTTGCAGTAGACAGAGCAAAGGGGAAACATTCCCTGGTGAAATTTGAAATTGAGGGACAGGGAACAGGACAGGGAGTGTTCACTACAATTTGGGACATTCTTATTTTTGTAATGTTTCTTCTCATCAGGCAGAGCAAAGACAGGTTTTCTGTCTTAATGTAGATCTTGATCCTGTCACATTAAGACTCCAAGAAGTCATTCCCTTAGGCCAAGAATTTGCCCATCAGTTGGTTGATATGTCCATTGATATTAACCAAAGCAGCAGATTGTTTCTGAGATACCAGCAGACCTGCAAAGCAATTGTTTGATGAGCAGACCAAAGTCATGAGCTAAGTTTCTGAACAGATGAACGTGACCTAGTCATTACAGTTAAGCCATGTTAACGCATGTGGAAAGAGCTCAAGCATCCATCATCCGGCTATCCAACATTCACACAAGACTTCAAGTGGAAAACAATGACTAAATGAAGAAGTTTCCAGTCTAAGCCAGGAAATTTGCAATATGCCAGGATATGCAATACTAAAAAACAAATTAATTCTTGACTATCTTACTCACATTTGTTCTTAGAAATATTTGTATAAACATAAAAATGAAGGTGCTAGTTATTGGTCAGATGATTCACTAACAGATCGTGCCAACAAAGGGTAAATACTAAAAGTGCCTACTGAAACCTTTCATTACATCAGTTTATTGATCTATATTTTTTATTACTTAGAGATACTTTCTTCTTAATCACATAGTGTTGCTCTAAAATGGTTTGGTTACTACAAACAGTGCCTAGAATAGTTATAAATGAGAGAATGGGAGGATAATAATTCCCCATTTTCTTCTTCATTTGCATACCTTCTGTAGCTGATATTTTCTTGGTACTTACTGTCTTCTCTTATGTCAGTACAGGATGTATGTGAGAGATGATTCAAATCCTCACTGTGAGTAGTTTGACTCCTCCTCTGTGCAGTTATACTGTGCAGTATTCTGTACAATTCTTCACCTTAAAAAGGAGGCAAGAGGGACATAGCAACAACAACATAGTGATTATATAGCAGATACGTCACTGAAATGTCTTTTAACTCCTTTTTAAAAACTGGCTACAAGATAATCTGAGGGTGTTCTTCCTATCTGTGAAGCATTCCCGTCAAGAATTTCTAGGAAGCTTTGTGTTGCAATTCTCTGATCATTTGGCTGCCTGCAATCAGTAGTAAAGCAGGTAATCAGTCCATCAGGACACTTCAAAAATTATCGCTAAGGGATGTCTCCTTTACAATCCATTATTTTCACTGCCATAGACTCAAATCCTTAAATGGGAAGGGAATACACATGTCACTGTTACTGATGTGCATTTTGCCCATTCTGACTGGGGTAATTTGTTATGAGTGGGTTTAATCAAGACTGGAAGTACTGTTCTACCCATAACAATAACAGTATAATTTGCCTTTGTTCATTTTAAATATGTGGGACAAAATGTACTCCCTTATGACTCACCTCTCTAATATTCTGACACATAAGAACAAACAATCTGCAAAGTGATATTAAATGCTGTGCCATATTAACTTCTTTTCTCTTCTTCCTTTTCCAAAATGGAAACAAAACAAAAACAAATCAGAAGAAATCCTTCATCAACTATTCTTTTCAGTCATTCTGCTCAGGTCAAATTAAATAAAGAAATCATTTCCTTCAAATTGTCCTAACCTATTATATTTATGACATGTGACATAATTGCCAAAATAAGTCCATTACACAAATAAATCTCATTAGGGTATGCCTGCAGTATGCCCTCCACTTGTGTGCTATTATTCGGTTTCTTTGTGTGTACAGTTGTTCAAGGATTTAATAAGTGGACTTTTGATAGATTCAACACTTTTCCAGGATATTTTGAAAACAAAGTGTCATATTGTTTGCAAACAGAATTTCAAACAGGTAATCCACTTAAAATCAATGACCCGTAGAGACCATTCCCGTTCTAATCATCATACCATACTAGCTCACCACTCAGTTTCTACCGTCAGCCAACAGGCAGAGAACTACTTTTCCAGATTTTATTGGTTTCCCAAACATTAGTTTTAAAAATTTATATTCTCTCAAAATGTCTCTATTTACAGAATCAAACCACCAAGCATTAAAACTATTAGTTATGACCAGCTATTTTAAAGAGATCGTATTTACTCCCCCTTTTAATAGCATAATTCTGAACCTCTTTGTTTGGGAGATGTGGCCTATGTGTTGCTTTAAATTGTGGCTCAAAAGAAGAGTGAAATTCTGGTAAATGGATAGCCTTTCATTTAAGAAATATGATAAAGAATGGTATTTTTGGTACTGAATTTGGTATTTTGGTAAAGAATGGTATTCTAATATATTAGTTAGAAATCCATTTGTCTTCTAAGTAAGAGGTTAATTAGCAAAGAGGCAATCAAAAAAGGAATTGTAAGGCATCTTAATTTGATAATATTTCTCCCTTTGATGTGGCAGAGTAGACACCAGAAGTATCACAGAAGCCCACCATTAATATTCAACTGCATGGAGGGCTGGACTCACTTCCCTGCTTCTCCATGAGTCAGTACAATTCCTGACGGAACTGATTTACCCTGAGGCAGGCGAGAAATTTTGAAACTTATTTTTTCGCTTCCAAAGAATGAATTAGCCTCATGGTATTTTCAAAATCTCTCTCTGATTCGCAACAGAAGACTTACATCGTAATTTTTTTCTTAATATTTAATTGACCAATGGCAGGCAAAGTTTAGCAGAAGGCTGGAAGGGTTAATCTGGAGATGGTGGCCTTCAGCACTTCCACAGAGGGGTTAGCCACGTAAATCCTGGAGAAAACAGAACTGAAGGTTGAACATGTCCTATACAGCTCCACAAGAGCCACGATCCTGCTCCATCCCTGATTGCGTCTGAAGTGATTTGCACACTACAGTATGTGTAGTGCTCCACGTAAAGTTCATTATCCGTTGCTATTGGAGGACAACTGAAGAGTTTGCAGGGGGAAGATAGGAGAGGGATGCAGGTAACAGGACAAAGCCTGGCTGCTTTACGAGTGTCTGTTTTGATTTCACAGCCAGTGCATCATCAGGATGGCACGGACATCAGGACGACAAGGGACAGCCCCTGCCCCCAGGGAGTTACAAGCTACATAAATAAACACATAGGAGAAGCTAAAGTGATCTCTGCACAGCCGGGAAAGCAATCCGCACGCTTGACTCACTGTCGAGTGTCATCTTCCAACACACCATGCCGGGCCCTGGCAGGCATCTCCCGCAAGCAATTAGGAGGAAGCGTGATGGTTTCGGTTTCAGACAGGTCTATCCCAATTCATACAAAAATAAAAACATTCTTGAAACTGCTAACCTATCAAAGAAGTGAAAAATATAATCGATTGTTTCTCCTGCGCAAAAAAATGATGGGATTCTCAAAGCTGTGGCTGAGTGAAATTTTTCCTCTCTGTTTAATAACCTGTAATTAGTACTGCTGTTTGCCAAATGTGCGTGTTTTTCCAGATTCCGGTTCTGTTACAAAATCACTGTCAGTTTACTACTTGTTGCTCCTGATTATCAAAAGTATCAGGAAACAGAACACAGCTGCATTTGAAAACAAAAACCAAAGAATCCTTCTAATACAGAACCATTTTTCATTCCCCAATGGGAAAGAGGATATATTGATGGAGATCTGTGTCTATCTGCATCATCTTCATGGCTTTGTAATCAAAATTTCCTAGTCTGGAAGATCTTTGAACTATTACAGCTGCTCTCTGTGATATTGCAGCTAATGTTGCTACCCTTTCGATTTCCTATTCTATTGAAAAGTTTCCACTTTTCAATATGTTGCCATTTTTTACCACATGAAAAAGAAAGATGGCAAACATTTGACAGAAATTATAATTCAAATATGAAAGAGTTAAAGAATTATTGTAGTCATAAATCTATGAATTAATAGGTCTTCATTTCTGAAACAAAATGAAAAGTAATCACTTGTGAATTTAACACCGTCAGTTAAATAAGTTTTTTTTTAATATATTTTTGGGGCAATGTAATGGGTTAAAATAATGTTATGGGTTAAAATTATTCAATCTGAAACATTTCTGAAAGCGGTCATCCAATTGTAAAGTTATTTTCCAGAGAGAAAATTAAATTGTGATCATAAGAGGAAAATTTCTATAAAAGTCAGTAAAAATGATGTGAGAGATTAGCTTGAAATACATGAGCATTGTAACCTTTAAATGTTTAAACTATTACCTAAATTATTTTATCCTCCTTCTTCCAAAATTTAAACTTAAAAAATACTTGGAATCATAGAGGAGTTATTTGTATTTTAATTATCTGTTTAAAAAAAGAAAGGATCTGTCAGAGTAACTATCACCCATCTCTTTTGAAGTGCCCTGCATTGGTATTTCTGACAAAGTAGCACATATTTGGCAAAATTTTACAGCCGCTGCAAGCCGGCTTTGCTCAGAGAAACTTCTACAACTTTAATTTGAGAATTAAGAAAATAGAAAGATGTGATCTTTCTCTCCCCACCCCACCATCTTACCCCCAGAATATAACTGCTTGGTTAACTTCTTGCTGAGATAGTGTTGATTAAATTATGCAGTAGGGTTTTTGTGGATTTTTATCAGAGATGTTAACATACGTTTTTCAAACAGAAGACAAACTGAAAAGACTAAGGATACTATTACTTAACATTAGCCATATAGTGGCATATTCATAACTTTTCTTCTGTTGTAACAGTAAAGCATGCATTTTGTTTTCAAAAACAAAGTATTTGAAAGGTTATCCTAGCTATCAATTACATTTCCCAAACAAAAATATATACTAGCAATCTGACTGGTTCTTTTTCTTTGTTTCTTTTTTTTTTTTTTTTTTTTTGATCTTCATGTGCTTGTTTGTATTTTTAAGCAGAGCACTTCAGTGATAGTTTCTGTGCATATTATAAAATGCAAATCTAAAGTCTGCTCAAAAGCAGTAGAAAGATTTCCATTAATTTGGGGGGCTTGGGGTTATAAGCAATACAAATGCCAGCTGATTAACAAAAAAGCAGCCCTAAAATGCAAAGCAGTTCATTTCAGAGATTTAGGTCTCTCCTTGAGCCATGCTGCAACAGCTAGCATCAACAGAGATGCAAGAATATGCGATTGCTGCAGATAAACAATAAAAAATTATCTCCATATTTTAAAACATAATAGTGTGCAGAAAGGGACTTGTATACAGCAGAGAAAATAAACTGAAATTAGAGCAAGGCAACAATTTATACAGCCAAAATCAATTTTGGAAAAGGCTTCTTTTTACTTTTTTTCCTAGACTTCGTTTTATCTTACAGTATCTTACAGCAAAGCGTACTTTGAATTTGAGGATCAACCACAAACCAAAATCATAAGTGGGAACTCAGTCTCAAGGATTTAAACAAGATGAACGCATTTGGATTTCCTAGAAGAAAATTATTTTTGAAGGAGAGAGAGAGATTCAGCTTAATGAAAAGAAAAAGCACTCATTTATGATGTGAGAAGGTCTCTTTGTGGAGACATTCAATTAAGAATGATCTAACTTTATTGTAAGTCATCATCATAGCATAGGCTCACCTCAAGGAATATCTGTGCTAAAGAAAGACAGTAAACAAATTTATATCCTTAATTAGAAGAAATATAATTTTCAGTGTGACAGGCAAGCCTGTAAATACCCAGCTCTCAATGATAGGAACTGTACAGATATACCCATAAACCAGGCAGACTATTTACCTCTAAAATTTCATCAAGCCTTTTGGGTTTTTGACAAGGAGTACAGTTTGATAAACAGTAGGATAATGAAAGAAAACTATCTCAGGTAATAAGATTGCTAGAGTTTCACTGGTGGAGCAGGAGAAGAGAGAAGTTTGACTGGGAACTAGACATTCAAGGTCTGGGAGCATGTTGTGAAAGAAGGGAGCAAAGAGGGTTTCACATCTTGTATGTGGCAACACAGGTCTTCCTTGACTTGGTTTGCTGAAGAGTGGAAGGTTGGATTTGTTGGGTTTGTAAGAGAGACCAAGCAAGCACTTGGATTTGGTGGCAGCCCTCTGCCTGATTGGATTCACTGACCAAATCTCAGATGCAAGAATTTCATAATTAGAAAGGCTCATACACATCTAAAAGTACAGTAGTAGGGACTAAGCTCATTGCATGTGTGAATTATGGAACCAGGTACCTGGGCTTGAAAAGAAAGCTTAGCTTTACATATTCAAAACAGAAGAGTCATAAAGGTTCCTAGGGGTCTGCCACATGTATTTCTGTGCAAATATTAGTCACATTATACCACATGTAAAAGCAAATGTAGCTGACTTCAGTTGTTTAAAGCTCTCAGCCTTATGACTCCATTAGTAATGCTACAGGTTGTAAAAAAAAAAAAAAAAANCTGTCACTAGGATTGAATTTTACCAGCTTTTACCTCAGATTAGGGTAATACTAACAAGAATTTCCGTGCGTAAGGAATACCAATTGACTTTAAAATGGACTAAACTGGATTCACAATAACAAATAGAGAATAAGACATCTGGCATACAGCTGCATAAAGAAAAGTTGAATCTGCTCCAAAATGTGAAATGCACATATTTCATTACATCAGGACATTAGGGTTATGTTACCTTACGCTGTACATTAAGACTATTTTTTAATTCTTTACATTAATTAGTAACGAAACAATTAAGAGCATTTTAACATTCTGATTGCCTGAGGTCGTAGCTTGTTAATGGTAAACCCAGAAATAACGTATAAGACTTTTATTCTCAAGGTTGGGAAACTGGAGTAGGCACAGAGATGTTTACTCAAAAGGGAAAAAAAGGAAATGGAGAGATGAGCACAGAAATGTACAGCACTGTGCCATCATTTGAATTTGGGAATTGAATTAGGGAAGTGTTAAACATGGATGTGTTTGTAAGGGTATTGGAGAAGAACCTTGTCTGCTGAAATCTGGCTGACTCTGAGCAACTATCAGGACACTTACAAGAGGACGTTTCATCTCAACTAGAATAATGGCTTTGATTCTTTGATTTTTATTTTGATCATTAAGTTATGGGCCACGATGTTGTCAGATTTATTACTTCAGAGAAGTACTTAGTCTTTAGGATGAAGTCAGAACATCTACTTATTATTTCAGGTCTTATTGCACTTGAGCTGTACTTAAGAAGGAAAAACTTTCAGTGAATTTCTACATTCCCTTATTTTTTTTCTTGAAAAGGATCAATCTTTCCCACTCTTTTTGTTCCCTTTCATAGTTAATTATCTGCTCTCCCTTCTGATAAGGGCTGACTGGCATAGGAATTGCTTAGCAAAGTATGTTACTCCGTGCTCTCTGTTGATATTACAGCTAGAGAAATGGAGATGGGTGCACCTTACTACCATAAGGATGATGAAGAGTTTGGAATGAATTATGTAAACCCAATATTTAAGAATTTGAAATGACAAATGTAGATTTTGAGGAAATATTAAAAGAAGTAAATCAGCAAAGGCTGTCTAAACAAAAGTTAAGTGGGAAATGTGATTATCTTCTACATGAGCATAAGTACCAAAAGAGTGGAACTGTTCAGGATGAAGCCTGAGGAAAGATAGCTAGGACTAAACTGAGCAGTGGAAAATATCAGAAGAATGCAAGAGCTGGTGTTTTGGGAAGTTTTTTTCAAAAGGTCGCTGGTACACCCTGAACAGGATGGACAGCTTTAACAGTTTGATCAGTGGCATTAAGTTTATTCAGTAGATTTTTTTAAAAAAGAAGAGAGGGTGGGAGTTTTTATGTTTTACTTTGCCATAATATTATTATTTTCATATTAAAGGACAGATCTTCAGCTCATGTTTGCTAGCTTCAACAACAAGTGTATACTACAACGGGCTCTGGACTTAGTTTTATAAGAACAAACAGGTCATGAACTGATCATAAGATAGATCAGACTTAGTCATAGTCCACAAAAGGATATAGAATCCAAAATCCTACTTTTAGCAAAAGCAGAAAAAAAGAGAGTGAATCACTGCAGGCAAGATTTGCCTATATAGATTTTTCTGCATAAGAGAATGGAAAGATAATGTGTGTGGAAAGATAGCAGGGTTCATGGCAGTTACACAGGCTGTTGCCTTTTTGGAAAGATGCTAGCAAGCTATGAAATACTAATAATAAACACTACCGATTTCACAAAGATTTAAATCTTAAGCAAACAGTAACCACTACATCCTAACTGTAAAATGCAGTGCACATGCACACAAAGATCTTCATTTGGAATATAAAAGCCGCCAATAACAATGTCACCCTTTTAGATGGATTACAGGACTGATTTTTTTTTATGAGAGTATTGATTTAAAATAGGTTATTCATTAGTTATTAAGCACACTATGCATAAGATTTCTTGGCAGCTATGTTTTTCAGATATAGATAAATTAAAATGAATTAAACCCCATTTTTTATTTTTACTGCACTATAGCTGTATTATTGACAGAGCCCTGGCACAGGGTGCCCAGAGAAGTTGTGGAGGCTCCTTCTCTGGAGATCTTCCAAACCCATCTGGCTGCCACCCTGTGCCCCGTGCTCTGGGTGTCCCTGCTGGAGCAGGGGGTTGGACTGGATGGTCTCTAGAGGTCATTTCCAACCTCAGCCATTCTGGGATTATGTCACTGCCTGTTCCATGACAGCTTCAAAACCAGAAGGTCAGGAAAAGTTATTGTTTTCAAGTCTCATGTTTCCAGGTTTCACTTTGAAAATTTTTTTTTCATAATATGAATGTAAAAAACAGCGTACTCCAGCCACCCCAGTAACCTCAGTAAATGTCAAGGCCAGGTAGTATATATCACTAGCAATAAACAATATTAAAAAAGAATAGGTCAAAGTGACTCAGAGTTTTGTAAGAGCATTGACCACAGTGTCATTTCTTTGCCAATATCTACCCTCTGACGAAATTCAGTGTGATCTGATATTTGTCACCAGTTATATACAGTAAGGGCCATTTAGTTTTTGGCGTAAGTTATCTGTCTAGTAAATGGAGGTAAATCTCTGAAACCCTATGTAGCTGTGTAACCACATAGCAGTTTCTGTGCATTGTATGAACACATTGTCTGTGAGCTGTTAGTGTATCCATAAGATACCCTTTATTTTGGGGGGAATATATAAACTCTAATGGGAGATAAAAAAGACAAAGTTTTCCTAGCTGAGCCAACATTGAAAGTACAGTAACATGCTATAGGGCAATTCTTCTCTTAAAGAATTCAGACATTAATAGTTTAGCTTAGGAACAAATTAATGACCACAAAACAAGTCATGCTATTGCTTCATCACTGAGGAAACAGTAAAATCTAACAGTACATGGCACTGATAACAACACTGTAATAGAATCCCAATAGAGAAATCATCCATAAAAATGTGAAGTTTTTGCTTTAAAATTTATAGGTTAGTATATTTATTTCCCTGTTCTTTGTACTTCTTAAGCTACTTGTGTGAATTCCAATTTCCAATAGTTCATTTGTCCAAGTAAAGCATTCACGAAAATTCAGCTTTTTCTCCAAACCATCAGGCATGAAGGATTTGCAAAGCTGAGCTGTTCTGTTATTGCTATCCTTACACAGATAAAGTGGTTCTCAATGTTAACCAAATCACTCCTTTTGCGTTTTAAGCTTAACCTTGTGCAGTGGTCCTGAAAATCACATTCTGCATAGTCTGCGCTTACTGATTCAAAAGCTGTCGCTGGTGCTTGCCTGCGAGCTCACTGTGATATCCCAGACTCTTCCATACCTTTTCAACCTTTCTTCGTGACAGAGGAGTTAGAAAGACAAGACCCTGACTAGTCTCTTTCTTCTTGATTCTTTTCAGTTAGGTTGCACTTTCCATAAACTGTGCACAAAACAACCAGCCACCGCATGTGAGCTGAGGCTTCTGGTCTGCGAAGTGGTGACAAGCTTGTTTTATGCACTCAGCGCCACTCTGCTGTTCACGAAATGTTGCGGTAAGACGCTGCTGACTCGTGTTTTCAGGTTAACCACTGCAGTGTTTTAAGCATGCCAGCAGGAAAATTTAGAAGAAATATGAAAAAGATGGAAGTCTGGTAAAGAATCAGTTTCCTCAGAATTAGTGGCTCTCTCGTTCAGAGACAAAAATGAGTTGCAGAGCATGACCACAGAACAGCATCACCACTGATTTAGATTTTATTAATTAAACAATTTATTTATTTATTCTTCCACAACTCAGACCTGAGTGAAATAGAGTAAGATCACAGTAACTTTCACAAGCCTGTTTCTAGGGACAACTGTACCAATTGCACAAGATAGAGAGAGAAACGGTACTTAAAACTACATCCACTGAAACATTTGAAAGGAAGTTAACTGTGATGCTGAATTTCTAGTGTGGATAAGGACAATAAAACTAGGCCTACACAAGTAATTTGGTTTCACAGAACAGCAACAAGACATCAGCAACAGTTTTACAACACTAAATCATTTAGATGCAGAAGCAATAAATCAGTGAACATAAATTTCTTTTAAAGCTTATGGGGTTACAAATAATTCAGCTTCCTGACCATAATTTCTCATTAAAAAGTTCCATTGCACTTTTTTTTTTTTTTTAAGGAAATCGTTGCTTTGCTTGTTTCTGTGAAAGGCTGAAGAATTTAATTGATTCTCCTCTAAAAATTCTAGCTGCAGGATGATGGACTTTCTCCTGGCTAATGCACACATTCAGTAGCCCACCAAATACTTTTCTGCAGTTTGCAGTTTTTCACACCACAACGAGGTGGTTGCATTGCAGTGCCCTGATAAACTACGGATTGCAGCATATCATTTTCTGGCTGGATTGTGAAGCGGGGTTTCCCTGAGGACAGCATCTCAGCTGCACGGTTCCAGTGACCCTTCCCTTGGCGTACGTCCAGCCTCCGTGAGGCCAGCCGCCAGCAGATAGGCTGCGTTTGCTGTTCTGAGTGGTAGGAATAGCTACCGCTCACTCCAAAGCCAGTCCTGACGCTCAGTCATTACTGAGGAATTTTTTAGACTCATTTTTTTATTATCAGCAGAAGAAAAGTCCTCTAGCAACTTTGCAGCACAAGAATACTTAGAAACATTTCTTGAGGCAGGAGAGTGCAGGAACAGAAAATTTGGAGCATCATGAGCCAAGGAAGCATGCTTTGCTATTCCGTCTGACTGCCCACAGGGAAATGGGAGCCTGAGGAAATTCAGTATATAGAATATTCAGCTGTATTTAGATATAAGTGGACCCATCTGATTCACAAACACTGTCTTTGTTCCTGTAGATCATAAATTCACTTAAACATAAACCCTGCCTATGCCACTGCTGATATTTCCCCATTGACCTCATTAGTCAGAGAAGAAGGGCAAGTTACTAAGTCTGGGACAGTCTGAACACTAAGAAACAATTTGCTCTCAGTTTTGTAAGATAGTTGGAGCTTGAAGATCAGAAAAAAAAAAATTAAAATCGCTTATACTAAGTAAAATACCAAAAATCCTCCCATATTTAGAAAATTGATGTAAAAAATAGTGTCAAAAAAAAAGTAAACAACTTTACTTGCTTTAGGAAACAGGACATAGGAATTCCTCATGAAATATTACACCTACACCATGTTAAACTATTTGGAATTATGCTGAAGCTTATTTAACTCAAGCTTCAATTCATGCTACTATATATATATCTAAATGTGTAAAATGTGGACAGGAGCATATCTGCATCAGAAACTGAATTTCCGCCTTTTTTTTCTCTCTCTCTTTTTTTTTTTTTTTCCTCCAGTAGGCCAGAATTTTAATGAGCAATTCACTCAAGAAGGAAAAAATTAAAATTCTAACACAGTCTTAATTCTGCTGCTGCCAGCCACTGTTACAGTTGACAGATTTATATTTCATGCTCCTTATTTCACTCATGCAAAGTTTTCTTCAAGTAAGAGCTAATCCATGGACTGCAAAGAACCTAGACACTCGAATCAACAGCAGCTTGCTCTGAATCAGGCCCACGGCAAAGAGCCATTATTGAATTTGGAAAACAATAATTCAAACAGGTTTGAGCAGCAATAGTATGAATCTCATCCTATTTCACTGAGTTTTAATTAAATGCCATAAAGTACATGATCTTTGGCTGTTCTGTATTGATTGTGGAATTAACCGTCACTGGGGTTCACAGCTTAGCAGTCTCTAGCTTTTGGATTCAGAACACACGAGAAAACAGCTAGACATTATTTTTGTTAAACCCGAAGGGCTGCCATTTAAGGAACTGGCATTTGTACACCGCTGTGCGGTAGAAGTTTGATTAACTAGAGTATGGGGCAGCCCTAGGTTTACTTCAAAACTGGGGCCAGCACCTTTCATCAGTGTATAGAAGTATTCCTAAATGCTGCTTCCGACCCTTCTGCTGAAGGAATTTAGGTCTTCTTGCTCTGACATGTTTGGTTGGTTTTGTGCTTTCTTCAGAGAAAGAAGAGTAAGCCATGTCCAACACACGGCCCTCACTGCAGACTCTCAGACTCCAAACATGTTCCATGGACCAGCTGACACCTGCTAGCTCGTTTCTGTGTTTAAACCTCCAGATCACCTCCTTGTGATCTGATTTCACTCATTTTCATTGAGAGCACCTTTAAACAAATATTGTGCTCCACATTTACCAAACCCCTTCACTTGGAATATATTATTGTTACAACATAGTACTTGGTACAGTTTCTATGTCTAACTCATTACCTCATTTAACTTTTGTTTTTTTTAGCGTAAAGCTCTTTCCCACTGAATAATGGTATGATCAACAGGCAGATGTTAAGGCATGAAGAAATTCCCCAATCCACTTACATTGCTATTTCAAAGCATATTAAATGGTTGTTCTCATCATCACCTCCCTACTGAAAATGTCACCATTGCCACTGGATCTAGTATGGCTGGTTTAATCTTAAAGAAGTTTAATTATTGCTTTAAAATAGTAGATACCTCTTATACTACAGGGGCATCATCTTCAATATGTCTTTCAGTGTGGATTTCTCTTTGACTTCGTCAGCAAACATCAGCAGTCTGGCAATGTATTAACTTGTTTTTTCTAGGTGGAGCTAATCCAAAGTGCCTGTTTACCGCTTATATGAAATCTATGCACCAGTACAGTCTGAAAGATTAGCTATGAGTTCAGCCTTTTTCCTTCCCTGAACAGAATCACCTGAGCCTTTTCTCTGCCAATATTACAGCACCAAGGAAAAGAGCCAAGATCTCCATGTCACGCTTACTAGGAAAATTGAAAATAAGCTCATTTTCAAAAATGCTTGGAAAGAACAAGGTAAACTGGTATCATAATTAATCTGGTATCATAAATTAATCATAATTAACAATAAAGCATAATTTAAACACTTAAAAATCCTACATTTTTCTGGCCCCAGTCAAGGGAACACAGACACCTCTCTCCTGGGGTGCATTAGGAGGAGCGTCTGCAGCAGGTCGAGGGAGGGCATCCTGCCCCTCTGCTCAGCCCTGGTGAGGCCACACCTGGAGTACTGTGTGCAGTTCTGGGCTCCCCAGTACAAGAGGGATGTGGAGCTGCTGGAGAGAGTCCAGCGCAGGGCTAC
>VZSV01000084.1:0-31241 GCA_013398735.1 Nothocercus julius | reverse complement strand
AAGGCAAGGCAAGGCAAGGCAAGGCAAGGGAAGGCAAGGCAAGGCAAGGCAAGGGAAGGGAAGGGAAGGCAAGGGAAGGGAAGGCAAGGGAAGGGAAGGCAAGGGAAGGGAAGGGAAGGGAACTATAACTATCAGGTGGCCCTGATAGCTTAAAATAAAGAAGACCTATCCAGCCCATCCAAAGTATCCATCAATTTTATTTCATATTCTTTGCCACTTCTTTTTCATATAAGCTTCTTAGCAGATATGTTCTGTTTAAGCCAAGATGAATTTATCAGTTAACTTCTGTAACAACGACTTACGACTGCAAAGCAAAGTAAGTGTATTTGTATGCATTTAATTGGGTTGCCAACATACCAAGTGATAGCTTGAGATGACCAGGAGGAGGAGGAAGAGGGGGAAGCAAGTCCATGACAAGCACCTACAAAAGCCGTTTCCCTCTCTCCAGTGCTGCAGCCAATGAAGCAAAGTGCAGTGAACTAAATTGTGCTTGGACAAAGGAGAAAGTATTTGGTTTACTTAATCCCTGTTTTCCATCCGAGAATCAGACCACTGCAGAAGTAAATGCACCAGAAGGGGCACAAGAAACCACATCCTCGGGCTGGCTCCGCAGGGGAGGCGACACGGGTTCCTTCCATCACGCGCCTGACTCCTTCCTGCAACAAGATACAGCCAAAGCTCTCCTCCTTCTCCCTAAATTGTGTTTGTTTTGGATAGCTTCTAACAGTGCTAATTCCATTCCTATTCTCTGCCGCATTATCGTAAAACAAGAACAAAAAAATGTTCTTCTTTCAATCTCCACCACATTGTACTTTACCTTCATTTATAACAAGGTATGGACCCAGACTGGAAATCCAAATTAAAGACACGAAAGCTCGTGTTGGCTGGAAGCTGTAACTGTAACTTAACGTGTGGAACCCTCATCCAAAAAACTGTGCTGAATTTTAACAAATTTAAAACTTGTCTTGGAGTGCTGCTCTGTCCTTACTGCTCACATTCTTTAATGGCAAATGGAAACGATCCTTTAGAGGTGATGTGTGCACCACCTCAAAACAGATTAGATTCGATATCCAGAACTGACTCTTGCAGCATTATTTCCGTAGAGGATTGAAGAAAACTGAATCCCAAATAATATCAACTTTTAAGAAACTCTGATATAAATATGGATTAAATTTAAGTGGGTCACGAAAAAATACAACTACTCTCAATTCGCTATCATGGGAGCTACTCAGAGCTTGCTTTGGTTTTGATCCATAGCTTCACATTTAACATTGATTTTCAGGTTCAAACAAAAGCAGCATCTTGTCTAGTTTCCCCACAGCAGATGTTAAAACAGAAACCATGTAAATAATTGATTTATTTTTGTTCAGTAGCCAAAAGAAAGGGGAAAAAAAAAAAAAAAAAGTTAGTGGTTATTGTTCTGGTATCATCCCAAACTGAAATGTTTCCACATACTCAGCCAATGAAAACAGATCATTTCAGCTTGAAGAAAACATTTCATTCAAGCAGAAACAAATCAGACATGCTTAATAAAGCCTGCAAGCCAGAGTCAAAAAGAAATCAGAAAAATAAATAAAAACCGTTTCTTGGCGCTGGCACCATGCACCAAATGTGGCGATCCTGTGGCCCTCGCACTGCAGGCAACTTGCACGTGTCCAGCACCGCAGGGCTGTGCAGGACCGGCTTGTGCGGAGCCGCGAGCTCTGAACCCGCGGCGCTATGGAGCAAGGAGCGCCGCGGCCAGCGCTGCTTGACTCACTTGGTGACAAATGCCATGCTCAACCTCAGGGAACTGCTGTCAGCTCCTGCCTCCAAACCGCTTTCAGATCTTCCTCTCCACAGCTCATGACTTGCAGCCTTTTGGCCTCCAACTATGTGAAACTTGGTACGCAGCCCCCAGCGCCAATGATCCTCATCGTTCCAGCTGTTGGGATAAGTAACCCAAAAATATGGGTGACCTGAACATTAATACGGCCCTGTTCACACAAAGAGGCATTTCAGCCAAGAGCTTCGTCCTACCAGGAGATCCGGACATCAGGAGACCAAGTGCTGTTTAGGAGGCTTAAATGGCATCCAAATGTCTTTGTTTATCACATTCAGAAATCAAATGCTTCATTTTGGAAATATTATAATGGTTCTCTGGGGCATATTTCTCTTCATTTTTGTATTTGTCTGAAAGGGTCCATTTGGGGAGGTAAATTATTCTCCAAAAATGAAGTCATTCAAAGCAATTAAAAAAAAATCACACAAATTTTTATTCTGGTGGGATTTGATATAAAATAGCATGATAATCCAGTTTGCTCAAATATTTTTCAGAAGATATTTAACGTTCTCAGCAATTCCATGCAATTTTAGTGTTTTAGAGAAAAACTTTGGATGATTCTGTTGAAACTACTCTGAATAAAATTAAAATAATATTTAAGCCATAAATATAACTATAGTTTAGTTTTTCTCTCTTTTCATTTTAATATATAACATTATGAAAACCCTGTAGGAAAACCCTGAATCTTAATGTGCAAGGTAATGACTAGACAGACAAAAAGCAAACACGGTGAGCATGACCAGTAATGGAACCACCATGCAGAATAAATGCATATGTGGGAACCAACCGCAAAGGAAAAAGGTTAGTACATCTGGTGTTTCAATACAATAAGAGACACCACTCCTTTCTGGTCGCTCATTTTAGAAGTACATCTGACAGCCAAGTTTTGTCAAACTGTTAAATTTAATAAAAGCAAAGGAAGCGTTGCATTTTCAAAGCGCACGTAATACTCCGAGTGAAATGCAGATGTCTAACTCACCACAAACATCAACATTTTGTTTATTTAATCGCAAGTTTGAGGATTTTGTATGTCTCTTCTTGAGTCACATTGTACGCTCCTTTCTGAGACAACTCCCACTGATGTCAAACTCTCCTGGCTTGTAGATTTGGCTTGCAGCTAACTGAGCTGCTCTAGTTCATGGAAGGACTGAGGCTGCAGGACTGTGAGCACCACAAGGTATGCCTTCTCATTCCCACATAGCCATTGCCTGGAAAATAATAGCAGGAAGATCAAGAAAAGAACTAGGATTTCTGTAAAAGGTTAGACTTTCTTTTGCTAGTAAAAAGAACAAATTCTTTCCTCCACTTCCAAAATGTAATAACAACTCAGTGTTATATAAATAGAATTATCCCGTATCAGGGTAAGTCAAAAGACTTGAAAAGGTGGTAGTTGTAAAAAAGGTGACTGTTGTAAAGAAGGCAGGCAAGCTTTCCATGGCCTTCTGTCTTCGTGACTTCTCGCAAGCCTTGTTTCATCCTATAGCTTTCCTCACAGAGTTTTACTGTAAATTGTAGGAAAAGGTAGGTCCTATTCACCCTGCTACCTTTGGACGAATTGCTTCCAGGCCAGCAACATGAGCCACACATTGTGCCTTTTTTTTTTTTTTTTTCCTTTACTTATTCGCAATGTCTACCTTCAGCCTGCAACCTTGAGCCACCAAAAATAAACACTGCATCAAAGGAAAATGTTAATGTCATGTTCAGCAGCTAAAAGAAAAAAGCAAACTAGGCGCTAATATGGAAATCCTTCAACTATCCAGTACTGGAGTAGCTCATTGATTAAATAAATAAATCAGACGTATTAGAGCTGCTGAAATAAATGAGAAAAGAGAATGAACAAGGAGACACCACAGCTTCCCAGATGTGAAGATCAGTTTTCAGATCACGTTCCTAATTCATAGTCACCTTGTAACAGAGTTGAGAGTAAGGCAGCCTAAGACCAGACCTTCGGTTATGAGCAGCCAGTGAACGCATGCGGGAGCACTGAAAGCTTTTGGTTTTGCTTTGCACATAATGGAAATGTTGCTTAAGACTAGTTGAGCAACCTCCTGTAAGGAAGTCTGTGCTTATGAGAAACCTTTTCCTATGGGATTTTCTGTGTTTTGGAAGATGTTACGTGCTGTGATTTGTGAGGTGTTTCAATTTGACAATGCTTTGGAAGGGAGAGTTAAAGGCTTTTTATTTGTTTGGATTCTTGGTTATTGTTTTTCTTGTTTGCAGATTTTTTTGGGGGAGGGGGCACAATATAAGCCTAATAAGCAGTTCCAAACATTTTCCCCAAAGAGAAAAAGCTCCTAGTTTCTTACAACCTTATTGCTTCCTCAGATATACCAATAATCCAAAACCCAGCATAAGGTGCATATGAGTCCATTGCACAATTTCAGGTGCTTTTGGGATGCCACCATACTGCAGATGATTCAGAAACAAATGAAGTCACTGCAAACCTTTTTTGTGATCTCCGTGGTCTTAGGAAAGGCCCGTGAACATCATTTTGTTGATCTAGTGAATCTCTCTGTGAGAGTCACCAGGATAGTTGAAGCACTTGGATAAGATGGCAAACTACATTCCAAAATGACACCAGGAGTTTTGACAGTGTCCCTGTTAGGACAGCTGTAAAATTGGACAAGGACATATGAATCAGTAATTCTTTCTTGTCCTTTCTCTCCCATTTTTCACAGAGCTTAGGTCTTTTTTACATATTGCTGTTGTTACTGTTATCAGGCAAATTCCCATTTGGGAATTGTCCAGCACAAAGGTACTTAATACAAACTCACTTTTCCTTTTTGGTCTGATCAGGGACTCCTCTCAATGTGGTTTATTCTCTACTTACTTCATCTTAGAGACAGTGTTGAATTCATAGTATTTTAGTAAAAGTAAACTTGCAGTTATGGTTGTACAAAACTGTGAAGCATTTTGACCTCTCAAATCATTTTCCTCACTTCCTTTCAAAACCACTAGCACAGTAGAGCTGATAAGTAAACTCAGTTTCTTGTCTGCTTAGTAGGAAAAGAAATGTTGGAGTGCTGCCATCTTTTGGTTACACGCTGCCATAATTGCCATCAATTAGAGCTTGTTTTCTAAACCAAAGATAGGAATAAATATTCTCAGGACACCCACAGCTTTGTAGCAATAAAGGGAATTCTGTAAATAAGTACAAATATAAGAGCACTGTCTTTGTACTAAAGTTGCAGAAACAATTTTGATATAGCACTCTAAAGATCTATAGAAAGGACTGTTTTAGGCAACAAAAAGTCAGCATCCCTGAAAACAAGTACTAGATTTCTATTTTATATTTCACTGCTTCCATGAATGAAGTTGCATCGTCTGAAGTCTTTACAAACCTACCATTAAACTTTTGTGGACCTAATAGGCATATAAAGATTCCAAGTATCTGAAGCCTCGAATGCTGCGTTCTGCAGCCCACCCACGTTAAACGGCACCACGTGGGCAGAGGTAGAGGCACTAGAGAAAAAGCACATGGTCCCCATTGGCTTTGTCTTTACGTCAGTTCATGAGCAATTACTGAAACTGCAAACTTTTAGCACTGCTCCAGCTTTCTCAGACTGTAAATACAAGCACAGCTGTTGTATTTAGGAGGACACCAGAAGAGAATCCGTGCAAAGGATACTGTTTACTAACAATTTAGCAATTGAATGGATATAGCTCCCAAGTTATCATGCCAGCTGGGGCGTTTCAGAAAGCGTTTAGAAAGAAGTACAGAAAGTTACTTCTCTTTCTTACTTTCATACTAGCCACCATCATCCTCTCTGACTTCAGTGAGAAATCAAGATGAGAGCCTCTTACTTCTTGGCACTCCTCTGATAAGCAACAGAAGAGACCAGAAAAGAAAATATTTCAGCAAAGCTGTGGTTACTCAGGACTCTGAGGTTATTCCTGCAGTCCACACTACCAGCAGTCAAGATTTCACAGAATAGGGGCAGATCATGTCTTTTCTTTTCTTGCTCAAGGTGCAGAATATTTTCCCATTAGCCATGTGGAGTCCACCACACACCCATCAGTCAGCTCTGATTCATTTGGAAAAGATGTATGTGGTACATATGTTCTAGTCAACTAATTAATGTTATGTTGACCAATCAACCAGTGTTGGCACATATGTCCATCTCATACATCTCCTACACCTAAAACCAGTAGGAAGGGTTAACATAATTACATGTGTAAAACCATTTATATCTTTGAGGGGCTGTTTATATGGCACAATTCCAGGACATTTTAAAGCTACCCTTTTACAGTGCCTGGATGATTATGGGATTACTAATTTTTTTACTGTCATACAATATATATGTTAGTGCCCAAAGGTCTCAGTCACAAGCAGAGACCCTTTGTGTTGGATACTGCATAAACACAGGCTACGTATTTCCTGCCAGGCTCACAGTCTATTTGACCAGGATATTTTTATTGAATTTACTAAGCTATAAAATGCAATATACTAGTTAAACCTCTATATCACTGATGGTAAAGCTGCTGCAAAAAGGTCAGAAATGGTGCACAGTGCGACTATTGATGGTATGCAATCACAGGTAAAATGGCCAAGTCTGTGGAAAGCTACAGATTGCTGCAAGAAGCAAAAGCAGAGAGAGTGCCCAGAAGGAATTAGGGATAAGGGGAAGGGAGAAGGGGGAAAATGTTTGCCCAGGACATGAAAGATATTCTTCATCTGCACTCATTCCCTTCCATCTACCTGCGGGGTTTCCCCAAGATGACATTTAATTTCACAGCTCAGAAAATATGTTTATTTCTAGCTAACTTGGCACACAAGAAGAGGTGTAGCAATAAAGTTAAATAAAGCAGAAGATCTTTAATTTATCGCCACTGAGACAAAGAAACAAAACATCTCAGGTTGTGGAGTTGGTGGCATGCTTGCAAGCAAGCGGAGCGGGCATTGGTGAGTTGGTATTGCTGCTGAGCAAATGCCTCCCGGGCACACAGCTCTAGGAAACATGAGCACAGCTGAGGCTGGGATGGCGAAAGCAGAAGCTTTTGCACTTCCTATGTTTTTGGAGTGGTCTGATCTGAAGTAGCCTGGAAAATGGCCACATCCCTTTCCTTACCCGGCCTCCATAGTGGATCAAGGACGTAGTGTTGGGTCAGCTTACTTTTGCCATTTTATTATGTTAACTGCCTATTACCCCAAATGAGAAGATCTGCCAACTTTCTGGACATCTCAGGACTTTAGTAAAAGAGACAACCCAGAATAAAACAAAAAAACAAAAGCAAAGAAAAACGTACAAGCACACCACATTATTGTGCTCAAGATCTCCTGTATTCATAGTCTTTCTCATATAAGGCTGACCGTATACCCCAAAGACCTAGACGCATATGCACTGTCTGCCTGCAGCATTAGGCTTAGTACTGCTCATGGTTTTCCTGCCAGTGAACGATCTAATATAATCTGCTTGGCTGGCAAACAAGCGTTCGACAGCTCCTTCACCTTCCTCCCTTTACATCTAGAAACTGCGGATACCATAGAACATTTTGGTTTGTTACATGTATATACAACATCTCCTGCTGCACCTTGCTTAAGCCCACCCACAGCAAAGACCGATCAGAAGGTAAATCCTTGTTCTGAAACATGTTTATGCTCTAGAAATGGAATTTATGTAACAGGAATATAACACACCAGTTATATATATATATGTTTCATGTGGTAGGTTCTCTTTTCAGGGGCATTATAACCTATAAAGTTTGCTTCTCTACTGGAAACTCTCTTAGAAAAATTTCAAGCAAAAAGCAAGGTTTGAATTTTTGTCAGATGGGGTACCAAAGAATTTTTCTTTTTGTTTTACTCTCTTCCTAATTAACTGAGATGGATAAGAAAAATCTTCAGCCACTAACACAACCCACGGCCATGTGTAACTGTAGAACAGAACTGCCGAAATAGGTGACCAAGAATAAATAGGAAATGCCTAAGATTTTTCCACCTATGCCCCTCACAGTACTTTGATTTTCTGGAAGCTTTTTTCCACAAGACACTTTCTTCTACTAATTTACTGAGTGTAAACCACAGCTATCAGCAAAAAGTTTTGAAGCATGCTGTGAAATCACAATGATATATGATTATCTAGGAATAAAAAGAATTATAACCTTCAGAGCTCTTTCTGAGCAAGGTGAGAGCCTGCATTTTTTTCTGGAGAGAGAACTGTATGCCTGTCTATACAGACAGGTCTGTTTTTACAAAAAGTGGGTAACTCTTACCCACCCATTACTGAAATATCAGGCAAATTTGCCTGACACTGAAGGAAACATCTCAAAATCAGAGAGGACGGATGACAGGGGGCTCAAGACTTCTGCAATTTGTGGCACCTAAAACCTCAATTTTACATCTTCCTCAGATATATGTCCAGACTCTTAGTGATAGAAAAAAAATTAAAACACAGGAAAATGGAGCTGGGAAGAACTGCAAGCTGGGAGGAATCTAGTCCAACATCCTGTGTACCAGGCCAGTGGTAACTCAAAGTCTGTCCCATCTAGCACATGTGGCTGCTTCCTAGATAATTCCTTCTCAAGACCTGATTCACTCCGATCCTGCTTATTTTAAACTATTGTGAACTGAACTGCTGTGTTGTTAACTGGGCATCCTGCATTATGGCAATTCAAGGCCTTTGAGCAACCTGATGAGACTTGATAAGAACATCTCTGGCTCTGATCCAGCTCAGACCCAAGGCTGCTGCAGCCTCTGGAGCAGAACAGATGCAACCAGGAACACAATGGCTGAACCATCAGAGACTGGGGTTATCTTCCGTCTTCCAAAAGGACATTTGGTGCTACTACCCTCTCATGCGCACTCTCTCTCAGCATTGTTTAGCCGACTTTTCTGGGACTGCACTGGGAGAAGAAACTGTTTCTAATACAGAACATTTCACAACAGCATTCCAGTTATGTGGTACTGATCAGATGCCAGTTATGTATCATTAAGTTTTGTGTTTGGATAGTAAATGTGGCAGACTAAGCTACAATAACACAGCTTGTTTTACTAAGACTCTATGTAAATAAAGCTATTGTGCTTTTCTGATTCTATACTTACTGGTTCTCCCTATGGGCCAGATTCTGCCTTGGCTCTACTCAGTAGAAACTAATTTCATAAGTTTTTCATTAATTGCACAATGTACATTTCACAACATACAACACTCACAAATTTGACCTTTCTCCAGCCATTTTCTGTGAAACTTCAGTCGTTCTCTGTGAGATGCAACCATCTCTTCATCACTTTCCCTGCAGGCAGAATGAAGGACATAGATGGCATATCGTTTACTTGCAGAAATAAGAAATGTTTTTCAGCTCCTAAATACAACACCATGCCATATCAAGGGCCCAAAAGGACCAGTGAAGCTCTTTTTGGCTTTCAAACTGCAAATGTAGTTCAAACTCAGTATAAGCTGTAGATACGTGACTTATCAGTCAACTTCGTAGCTGAACAAATACAGGTCAAAGGAAAATGAAATAAAAATCAGTTCAAATTAAGAAGTTACTCACTAGTAACTATTGCCAAACCAAGCAAGTTTTCATACATTCCCCAAAATCAACAGGCACAGATGTCTATTGTCTGTACTAACCTCTTTCTGCAAATCTCAATTGAAAAAACAAAAGAAAAGAGTCTATCTGGCTTATTGGAGGGGCTGCCTTTATTTATAGAGTCAATGAGTTGGATCAACCAGACTCCACAGAACATACCTTTTCACCTGGAGACTTGCCTATACAGATTTCTCTAAACAGCGCCAACAGCTAATTAAGAAAATCTGCAATATCTTGCAGAATTGTGAAAGTCTGCAACGAACATAGCGTAAAGAATCTAATCTTAAGACTAGCTACTACTGCCATGAATCAGATCACTTAGTCTGCACATCTAACAACCATGAAAACTTCTGACTACAAGTATTTCAAAAATTTGTAGGCACGGAAAAAATAAACAAACATGGCAGAAACTGTTTTCGTGTGTCTTTTGCTGCGGAGAATGTTACTGAAAATGCAGCTACCTCAACACTGGTAAGTGTCCATTTGTGTGCACAATGTGGGCAATCAGTAATGGGCTTCTCCCTCTGTGAGTGCTGCTTTCCAAAGGGAAAGCTTGCTTTGAGGAGTTCATGCTGGAAATGCAGGAGACCAGCCACAAAACACACAGAAAAATCCTCCTACGTGCAACCTCAAAATTACAAACTGAGTGACCATCTTTAGAAATGAATGTGACTTGGCAAGTAAGGTATTTATAGCTGTAAGGTAAAACAGATCTCAGGTAGACTCTGCTTCATATCAAGAATCATTTGTCCCATCTGTTCGATAACAAAAACATAGCATAAGCATTGCACTAGGCTCACTCAATCTACTCATAAATCCTTAAGTCATGACCTAATATGTCTACATTTAGTCAAAATATACCTGAGAGATGAGCTGGGATGTACTGGATACACGCCTTGGTGTACTCGTCCAGCAGAACTGGGCTAGACATCTTGCCTAAATGTCAGAATCTAGGGGTTGAGTGTCCTAAAATTGCTTAATACATGGAGTCAGTCAGACTGTCATTGGAGATTCATGAAAGGAAGATAAGATGAAAATAAGTGCCCGTATGCTTTAAATACACATTCAGAGATGGTCTTGTATCATTTCAGACTGTCCATTACTCAGATGAAAGGTATAGTCTGTACTCTTCACAACTTCAGCATATCTCCATCTCAAACACTTTCTCATTCCCTCAAATCTCCAATTATTTCACATTCAGGTTCCACCATATAATTAGCTTTTTGCTTCTGTTCACTGTTAACCAGTTTTGATTTTTTTTCCTTATATGCTTGTCCTGTGTTTTGCTTGTCTTGCAGGAAAAAAAAAAAAAAAAAGATGCTAAACTGTCACTTGCAAAACAGCAAGTGCATCATCCAAACATCCTGCAACTTCAAAAAAGTAAAAAGTTTTCAGCACCTGTTGGAAATAACTTTTCAGTCAGAACACTATCTCTTGATAATACGTAGTATTACTTGCCAAATCCTAAGATGAGAAATGTGTCCCAATCTACAATGATGAATCTTAAATTCTTAGATGATGAATCTATGATGATCAGTGTATGACTCAGTCAAGTCAACTTATATCAAGTTAGGATTTTGCATCTGACCAGTGTCTATTTTGCTACAGTTTTGGTTATTTGATTCTCAATTTTATTCATGTTATGTGAGGTAAGTCAGTAAAGAATATTTAGGGAGTATCTGCCGTCATAACAGTTCATACGGAGGGATACTTCATGTATTTCCAACTATCTTTAGTCCATTTGCAAATTAAGAAATATACCTTATTTCCCATTCATGCTGGAGATTTCAGATAGACATGTTATATTCTGGTGTAACGAAAGACATCCCATTAGTGTTTGGAAAGGATATTTGCCATTTGGAAACATTCTCATTTTGCTTGAAAATTGTAGTCTTCCTACACTGTTTTGTTGTAATGCACACAGTGAGGCAGCAGGAGGCCCTTTTCCATAGAAAATACAGGAATGATTTAATCTGAGGAGAAAAAAAAAAAAAAAAAGAAAGTCATTTAGACAGTATCATCAAAACTTCTATTCCAAGGACAAATGAAACCAAGAAAGAGGAAAGGTTAAAAAGAACTTAAAATCTAATGGGGAAATTCAGAGCGTCTATCTTTTGGACATGTATTAACCGTAACACTGAAATGCATTTATGCTTTAAATAACTTAGAGTAATTTACTGTATGTTGCAAACCTTAGGTTTTTTTGTTTTGTTTAGTTTTACTAAGTGGAAACATTTTCAAACCAAATCACAGACTCGGCACAAGCATCCATCTGGATCCCATGCTGCACAAGGCTGCAGGAGTGGGATGTTCGTGGCTGTATAAGTTCACAGAGAAGACAGTGCCAGACAGAGATTGTATTTCTGAATTGGCCTTCTCCAATTAGACATTTGCTTCTAATCACAAGTGTCAAGCAGTAATAAAATAAGAAAAATAAGAGGCTTTAAGCAATGCAGTGCGTCTGTGTAAAAGTTTTCTTTTACTTCACAAAACCTTGCCCTCTGATCTTCCTTATGTAAGGAAAAGGAGTCAGGACACCTGGAGTTCTCCACTGCTGCTCAGAATAACCAGTAAGTTTGCTACCAGGCAAGTCATTTTTTAATCTATGCCTCTGTTCCCCAAGCTGTAACAGTCTCACATATCAGTTGTGATAGGTCTGAAGAGCTTTGTTAGCTTTGGGTACTCACATGCTGATAAGTTGAGAGAGACTTTGATAATGGAGGAAAGACATGAGAGCATTGGGTACCATTCGTGCGTGCCAAGCAGAGGAAGCTGCAGGAAATGGATTGCTATGAAAACTTTCTATGATGGCCATGAAGAGGTCAATAGATCAATTCCAAAGAAACAGGAACTTCAAACTGTACTACACTTTTATTTTGTCATCTACCAAGCGAAAAAGCACAAAATCGTGTAAAGTAATGTAAATATCAGCAGGTGCAATATGGAAAGGGCATGGGCTGTTTCTTCTCTGTCTGTAAGGGAGGAGAAGCCAGACTGGAACTCGTTTGCTTTGCCTTGTGCTGCTTATCCCGGTGCCTCGCAGCAGAACTTGTCCCACCAGCCACACGTCCATGTAGCTTCTCCGCTCTGCACAACGCCCTCCCTGCAACCACCTGGGGAGTAAGCAACAACTCGCTGGAACTCAGAACGACTGCAAATTAGCAGAGAGTAGCCAAGCACAGCAGTAAGGAGCTCATAACTATCTTCTTCCCTGTCACAGTTACTGAGTTCCTGAGGGCAGCAAAATCGCTTACAGCTGAAGGACGTCTCAGGGCTGCCTATGAATCATTGCCTGTCTCTTGAGCATCCTGAGTCATCTTCATTGTGCACAAAACAATGTTACTTATTTATTGCCCATCACTGCAGCATCTGGGTGCCACACAGAGTTTAAAATCAATATGCTGGCAGGCAGCGCAGCACAACGCAATGCAGACTCTGTCCGATGCCTTTTGGATGTCTCTGTTGTTAGCACCAGCTCTTCTGCTTTGCTTTGCCTTTTCCTGTGGCTGCTGTCGCTCTGGCAGCTGCAGTGACTGTTTTGGCATTTGGCAAAGCTTCTCTCCTACAGAAACAAAGAAAACCAAGAGAGAACATTTATTTACTGAAAAATAAAAAAGGCAACACACCATACCAAGAGTGTATCAAGAGATTTTCCCAATTTGACATCTTTAACCTTGTTAATTTTGATGTGTTGGATTTAAGTTTCTCAACCATCAGATTTCAGGTCAATTAACACATATACTGCTAGGTACAGTCAGCTTTAAATATGAGCCAAGTATCTGCAAAAATTGGGCTGCAAAGAACAATAGGACAGTAACCTTCTTAATATTTTGGATATTTCTCGCTTCTAGCAAGTCTGAAAAAGAAAAATCTCACCAGGTTTCAGTAACTTACACACTTGGGATACCTCAGTTTTGGATTGCTCTGCAAGAATATTTACAATTTGTTTCCGAACTTCTCAATCCCACTGAGTTTAATGGAAATCTGCAAGCAAGTATTACATTGAAATATGTCAACAAATCTCCCAGTTAATCATACACACAAATAAGTCAAAGCACTACAAACTTGAGGATACTTGAAAAATTTGGACCTGAAGAAGTCCAGTCCTCAGCAGAGATACAGAAAGCCCACGAATACGACACCATTGGAAATGCTGTATACACAAGTAATAATTCCCCACATATAAATACAAGAAATCCTACTATCTATTCTCTGTGATTTGCAAGCCTGGAAATTGAGCAACTGTTTAAAACTTTTGAACAAAAATGAAATTTCAACAATTAAAAAAAAGAATCCTATGAGATAGGCAAAAAGATTTTTCTGCACTTATTTCTTCTAATTTTCTTTTCTCCTTCCTCTTCTTCCTCTCTTTAAACAACATGGCCCCTGTTCAGATAAGTTTTATTGCAGATACCTAAAAAGCAATGGATAACCTAGCATAAAAGCTCTAAAAGGGCACCCAGAAGAAATACAGCTGGAAGAGCCATCAAGTTCCCTGTGGAGAAATGGCAGCAATTTGGAGAAGGGCCTGTGCTGGCAGATAGTGCCATCAAATCTCTAAATCCTGTTCCCACATGAATACATCATTGTTTAGCTTTTCTCAGAGGGGAGTACAAGCTCTAGTTGTAGGATTTATTTGTTTTTAACAACTGCTTCAGTCTGTATTTAATTACACAAGCACACAAAATGCACCATCACCTGAAGCAACGGTCACGCTATGTGTCTGCTGCAAAGGCAATGCACAGAATTGGAATAAAATTTTCTGTAAAAAGCTATTAGACAAGAACATGAGAAATGGAGGGACTTCTCAAGAATA
Source organism: Nothocercus julius (assembly GCA_013398735.1). Taxonomy (NCBI): domain Eukaryota; kingdom Metazoa; phylum Chordata; class Aves; order Tinamiformes; family Tinamidae; genus Nothocercus; species Nothocercus julius. The sequence continues at coordinate 17,073 of VZSV01000084.1, read as the reverse complement.
CCATTACATTATACAGAAACTTCCATCCATTTATCAACGTGCCTTGCACGAAGATAAAATACTGTTTAGAGAGCACATCAAGTGGACATAACTTAGAAGAGCTTAGCACATCTGGAGCGCTGTCGCACCATCAGCCAGCAAAGCACAGGCGATACTGCTGGTGAGTAAGAGCAGCAGAAAAAGCTTTGTCAAAACAATGAATAATTAAGATACTTCAAATTTGAAGAAGTGTAGGGGGAAAAAAGTTCTGCGATCTTTTTGCTTAACAGGCAACTCCTGCATACCCTCTGCAGTGCAGAGGTTCTCCAAGGAACCTGGTGAAAGGGAACAAATTAGAGAGTGTGATAACAAAATAGGCAAGTAAATAAAATATGGGTTGCATTTTCACAGAATCACACGATAGCTGAGGTTGGAAGGGACCTCTAGAGATCATCTAGTCCAACTCCCCTGCTCAAACAGAGACACCTAGAGCACATCCCAGTGACTGTGGCAGCATCTTCTTCCCACCCTCAGGTGAGGTACCCCGCACCAGGACATGGCCACGTCTTCCCAGCAGCTGTAACACAGCTGCAGCCACTTCTAAGGTCAAACCTACCATGAAGAAGAGACCCCAGAAGAGGCAGCCTTCCTGAGCGCATGTCAGTTCCTCGCGTGCAGTGGGTGTATTAACAGAGACACAGGAAAAGCTCAGGATGAAAACTTAGTATCAGAGTGTCTGCAAGGAAGTGCCTTCCAAACCACCTCTCATCCATGTGTCGCTTTGGGAGCGTTCCCCTCGATGGTCCTCCAAAGCCCACATCACTGCAGTACAAGCTAGAGGTGGGGATTTGCAAGATCAATTTCCAGGTGGCCTTTCAATGCCATGCAATGCTTCCCAGTGGAGGGGAACAGCCAACGGAGGCCTGGTCAGCCCAACAGCCATCAGCCAGGGACCTCATTCATGGCTGCACCTCATCCAGTTCAACTCAATTCAAGCCAATCTTACAACAGAAATTAAACCTATACCTATACTTGGGCCTTCTCAGTACGAGGAGACTAGAAGACCTTTCTTCTCTGGAGCTCCTAATGATATGGTTAGTATGTCTTTCACTTCATGAGCTGAAACTGTCTTAACACGACTCCATTTAAGCCACTAGCAAACTTCACCTGAAATCTTATACAACCTATATATTATTTATAGGAAGGGGTTCATATAGAGGTTCATTTTTCTTGTCTTTAATACACCTTGAGCTTTTTATGGTTGATTGTTTTTACATAATGATTTGAGTATAGAAACGCTTTCCACAGGGCACAGAAAAATCATACTATGATTTTTAATTTATCTCTTGAGTTACTATAGTTTCAAACCTACAAGACATTGTCTTACGTGAACATTTGTGGGCCTTAGCAGCCCAAAACTGACCACAGTGATCCTGTGGTCATCTAAACACAATAGTCACTACAGCCATATAAACACAATAATAGCTGATTTGGGCCAGCAATTCAATATTTTTCACCATTCAGTTTCAAGTTCAGACAAATGAAACCTTTCATTAGAGGTGTCACAAAGTAAATTTTAATTCTTTCTGTGGAAAGAACATTGTGTGCATGATAAAATATGCACAAAATATCTCCTTTAGTAACTTTTAATCCTATTAGCAAAGCGTGGAGAAATTTTCCTTTTCTACCATTTAGGAATATGTTTCTTTCATTTGTCCTAATTACGTTCAGAAGAACCACAGTTTGACAATTTTAATTTCCTGTTTTCCATAATAACTTCTCATACAGCATTTAAAAGCAAACAAAAGTCACCAGCAGAAATGAACATATAGTAAAGAAAAATAATATTTGCTGTGATTATAAGTAAACTTGTCCAAAGGCAGAGATTGGGAAGGTGATAAATGAAAATAATAATAATAGCAACAATAATAATAATAATAATGTCATTAAACATTAAAATAGGCAGATGATCTTCAAAATGTTATAAATATTGGATATAATTTTCTAGTATGAGAAGACCTTTCAAATGAAGTCCTGTTGGTGGGTTCTTGTGGAAAATTTTACATGGCTAGAGAAGGTAAGCTACCTATGCTGATTTGTGAAGATGGACCAATGATTGACCATAAAAGTAACTTTCCAGTCTTATGAAATATCCTGAAGTATCCTAAGAATAGATAAATAAGAAAAAATGTTTTGCAGAATGATATTTTAATGTTTTGGACTGAACTAAAAGATTCGCTTTTGTTTTGATCTATTTATGCTTAGTAATATATTCTATTTCTCTTAATTGACAAAGATAAATCTACACATTCCTTTTCAAAAATGCTAAAATAGTTACCAACTGGCAAGCAGCCACGCTGTAAACTGTGAGAGCTGCTGGAGCATTAATTGCAGGCAAATACGCACAAAATTGCCTGCTTATTCGCATCGCGGAATAGAGCGTGTGGTTTCTGGGCTTGCATTACACACGGCAACTGCACATGCAGATGAGCAAACAAGCCAAAGAGCTTCACAGCGCACAAACACTCCCCGAAAAAGCGTGGTGTCAGCAGGGCTGCGTGAGGCACGTGTGCTGCGAGCTTGGCTCACGCCGCAGCTCCTGCCCAGGCACGGCTTGTCCTGAAACCTAAGAGTTGCTTGCGATGCCCGGCTCCCAAAAGCTGCGTGTGCCTCTCGGCGACCGGCCCTCTACACGCAATGCCCTCCTATCCTTTGCACTCTTGTTCTTTATTTCCAAGTCCTAAGCGCTGCATTCCGTCTGTCAACATCAAATACTGTTTCTGTTATGTAAACCATAAAAGCAAATTCTGTCCTTTCTGCATACGCTGCCTGTACTCATCTGTAAATCTGTGGCTCCACTCACAAAGATACTAGTACTGGACAGGTTAGTGGTATGTGCTATAGCACTGTGCTGCTTTTCGGAATATCTGGATTCATATCCCAGGACGCAATTTGCAGCATTACATATTATCATAAATTATATAAGATAATGGACAAAAAGGAATTTAAAGGAAGAGAAGTCTAACAAAGAAAACAGACTATATGTATTTTAACTATCAGCGGGCAAAAGATTTAAGGATATATTGTTGGCAGTGTTTTATAGACAGAATTTGAATACTTCATGCAAATTATCAATTTATTATAGCACAACACTTGAAACTGTTTTAAAAATTTTGAACTTAAAAAAAAAAAAATCTTGAGTTATACAGCCAATATTTAGAATTTCCTGACTTTGAATTAGCAAGGAGAGTAGGTAGTGTCAGGTCACTTGTTAGCATAGAAGCTAAGCAGATTAACACTGGCAGTATTTGACTCTGAAATCAAGATACCAAATGGCACGAGACCTTGCTTAATGTTCTAAAAGAAGAATACTGTAAAATGGCAAGTTTAACAGTGTAAATGCTGCCAGACTGAGAATCCAAACAAAAATTTCAATAGCATTTCACCAGCCTTTATGATTCACAGACTGTGCTGTGTGGAAGAAGTAGTTAGTTAGAAGCAAACAATAGTAAACAATACTAAAGAGATATATACTTATATCAGACTTCTTTGCAGGATCTCTTTAGATACCTGCTAATAATAAAACCCAACAATCATGAACAGTTATTGCAAGGATATTTATTTCTGTTTCCCTGAAACAATTTCCTCAATAATTGAGGTGACACAAGTAGCTGAGAAAGTAACGAAAAAGGCAGCCAATGCTTTGAGAAAGTACATTAAAATGAAACTGGTTAATTAAAATCCTCTGAGGCCCCTCTGTCCATTTCCTCATTCAGTGAGAAGAATTTATAATGCAGGGCAGTCTTCTGTAATACCATTCCCTGGCAGTTGAAAGGCTGTACCCATGCACACTGATACTGCTGTGCAGCCCATTCTTTTCATGGGGTGGACATATTTTTGTAATGTTTCAGTTTAAACATTCAAGGCATCACTATGTGCACTAATAATAAAAAAGATTTAAAAGATATCTGTAAACTACAAAACAAGTTTCTATGTCTAAATGTGCGTATGTCACAGATTAACTTTTTTCTTAGTTGATGGTACATTTTTTTCAAATGATTTTTTTTTTTTAAATCAGTCTTCTTGTGATATAAGCATAATTACAAGTTGAATTTGTTCTTTTAATTAATTTTGAACAGAATACTGGAGCATATCTGTAGCATGTCTTAACAGCTTTAAATACATGCCAGGTAAATGACAAAGGGAAAATTACTTTCATATTGTTGGCTCTACTTACAGCATAATTTTACTCTGAGAAAATACTTTTAAGGAAAGCACGAGCTTCTGCATCACCTTTTATACTTCATTTCAGGGGTCTGTTATGGGCTCAAGCCTTCCTGTCTTGATTTGAGGTGCTTTCAGCACTGGTTAGACTTACTTTGACATGTTTGTTCTAATCAGCTGAGGAAGGATTACCTGCTCACTGGCAGACAAGTCAAAACACAAGTGAGGAGTGAGGGGCCAGGAAGTTCTCCCCGTGGCACAGCCAGATCTGGAAAAGAAGGTCTTCTCATGTACGATCAGCGACGCTCTTGCTCCTTCCAGCACTTGTTCCCCTTGAGCTAGACAGATCATAAATCTCATTTACAACTTTCCCACAGCTTGAACTGCGGTCTGCAATCCGCTAGCTGAAGAGAGGTTGGCTGCACACGTATCGTGGAGGGAACCGGGGTTCACCCATCAGTGGCAGCCCTGAAGGGGACGCTCCTTGGCTCTACCTGTGACCAATATGGAGCTGGGGACATAGCACTGCCCAGCTCTTTATCAACATGTAAAGGTGCTTACAAAATATGCAAATATATTACAAATATTTGTGTGTGCGTGTGTAGTTACTATTTGATAACACGGTCTTTGATCACAAAGACCCTTTTTTAAAAAAGTCCTTTTGCATAACTTTCAAACACTGTATATGAAATAACTCATCATTTCTCATTTAATTTATTTTTTATAAACACATCTCTAACATGTTACTAACCTACTGCTTAGTTGGTAATAAGGAACAGTGTGTTCTGGAACTGTAATTGTACAGAGTAAAATGAATTTTAAATATGAAAGGCTAAGCTGAAAATAGTGATTGAGAGCCAACAGAAAGATTGGCACTAAGGAAGTAAATATAGTCTTATCAACTTGCTTTTTAAAATCCCTTTTCCTCAAGCATAATATATATTGCAAAAGGGAATATTCTAAACTGATCTCTATAAGAGACCAAATCAAAGAAGCAATATTTTCCATTTCCAGAAAAGGTTAGGTGTAAAATAGCACTGGATGTAGGAAAAGATTTATATAAGAAAAAGGAGGATGTATCGTATTTGCAAAAAAGGGATAAGAAAATTAGTTTCCTCATTTGTTCTTATTTACTGAAAATTAGAGTAATCGGAGTAATAAAAGCACATTTTTACTATAAGTCTACTCCATGTATACATCATATTTATAACCCTTTATAATGCTGTAATTTTATTTCTAAAACAACTGAAAATATTTGCTGAAAATGTGACAAAAATCTTTTCTGATAAGAAAAGATAAAATGACATGATTTATTTTTCACATGTTAACCTTTTAGCTCATATAACATTCACATGCTATATGTATATATTATGTATTATATAGAGAGAAAAATGTATATTTGGCATGCTTTATAGATAAAGGTGCCTTGCACTTTGCTGTCCAGCTTCCATTGCTTTAAGAATTCTACTGCCTGATGCAGCAGTGTAAAGCAACATGTGGAGAATGGTCAATATACACCATGTGACAGATATACATATTAAATAATAAGAAATAAAGACATTAGAAAGTCCAGAAAATTGCAGTGAAGCAGAGAACTTTGGGCTTCAAAGGCTTCTCATATCAGTACTCATTACCACATGCACGTTTAGAAGCCTTTGGAAGATGGTTTAGTATCTACTTCCTGTAGCAAATTAATGTTCCACTGCAAAACTACAATGACTGATCGTACTGTCTCAGGAGAGTTATCAGCATGAAAAGTAAATTATCCAGCAGTCATAAAGCAAAGAATAGGTATTGTGTGGAAAAGGGACAATGTCCTGGGGATTTGTGTCCCATGAGTGACAGCATAAAAAAGATTGCCCAAAAGCTTGAGGCTGCAGAGCAAACTTCCAAAAATGCAAATAATAATGTGGACCTGAAATAATGGTTCAGAGTAAGTTCCTCATATCTGTCTCACAAAGAAGCTGTTTCATTATTCTTCAATAAAGATGCATAAAAGCAGAGGAATGACCTGCCCAACTTTGCGTGACTCAAATCCCAGCCTGATGTGAAGAACAGACTGAGCTCGGGTTGTTTGGCATGTGAGAGGGTACAGTTTGCTTTCCTATATCAAATCTGATCCATGGTCAGAGCAGTAGAAAATTGCATTGTCTCTGCCTGTGAGATGCTTATAGAGAGTGTAGGATACAGACTCAGGTGATCTTTTGCCTAATGCCTTTTAGATATTTCAAAGATTACAAAAGCACGATCTTTATGCTGAATTTATAACTGAATTTTTAACTGAAACTTTAAGTAATTAGTATGATTATAAACACATTTCAAAATAGCAAAAATGGAACATTATGATGATTATGGAAGCCTCTGAAATGGACATCACAGAGTCATTACAAAACATTAGCATAAAACCCACACAGCAGTGAAATACAATTTGAGCTATGTGATATCACAGAAACAAACCACAACAGATTATACAGGATATAAAAAATAATGCGAACCATTGTATTGTCTTCATCTCTAGACAGGGAGCCTTAGCTGGCCTTCTTAGGATTGCTTAATCTAAGTTAGTTGCGCCACGTAGACATCAGCGTGTGCTAGCACCTCTTGGACAATGTAAACTCTCCAAAAATACTGACTCCATAGACCTGTTACTGACACGTGACAAAACACGGGTCACCGTGTCTCTGCTTTTATTTCGTAACTTGTGCTAATTACCTGAAGTTGTTTTGGGCACCTAAATCCCCCTTGACTCACCGCAATTCTTCATTGGGTAGACAGCCCCTCAGCCTGATCGTCGTATTACCAACACTTGCTTTGCATCCCACTTTCTCTAACAGAAGAGGGATAATGATCTTGTATTACCAGGCTGATGTGCTTTGAGAAGTCCAATAACAGCCAAACTGCTGCCAGTACAGATGTACTGAGCAGGCACTGCCCTGGTTCCTGGAGTGGGCCCCTAGAGCCAAACCTTGCTTTATTAACAACAGTGGAGCTACAGTATGGAGTGAATTCAACAGCTGAGAACACTGTATTTGGAGTAACACATTTTTAAAATATGGCTATTTATTTTAGCATTTGAAACAATACACTTAAAGAAAAACATCTCTCTTTGAACCGCAAGATCATGTCATGTAACCCCATACACAACTTTGCCCAACAAAGAAACCTCTGTTCTGAGAAGAAACCCCATAAAACCAACACAGAAAATGTCAATTAATGTTAACTTCTGCAGCACCCAGGCCCATAAGTTGCAGAAAAATAATGCTCACTTACGGTCATGAACTTCAGCACAGCCCCAGTAATCGCCCTGGGAGGCCCAGTGACGCAGAGATGTGCCAGTGACTCAAGACACCTCCTTGTCTCGCTTCTCTCAGCAGTGTGGCAATTTACTTGCAGTCAGCGACAATTATCCTGTGTTTTCTCATCTCTTCAGTAAGTGAATTGAAAAGACAGGGGCAAGGCTCAAAACAGTCTCATTAATCACTCAGTCACCCTTGTGTGAGAGGAGCAGGTCTGGATAGCATGTGCAAGGGGCAAGAGGAGACATCTTGCACCTAGGCGCATTTGAATGACTGTTGGACCAAAGGCCCAAGATCCTGTTTCTGAGAAATAGTATCTGACAAAATAATCATTTCCCTGATCATCACACCTCCTTTTGGACTCATAGTCTATTAATTTATTTAATCCCACAGCACTGAATTCTGCAGTTCAGCATCATTCCCTGTTTATTTCCACCACACCATTCAAGACTGTCTGACCTCTATGATAACAGCTGGACAGATGCATCATGCAAGTCACAATCCAGCCCTTTTCCAGAAAATGTGTTTTTTAATTAACACCAGCCCTGGAAACTCAGCTAACAACTTCAAAAGCTGACTGTGTTCTTTCACCCATACCTCATCAGCCTGTTAAAGATTTAATAGCAGAAATACTAACTCTTATCAAGAGTCCACTGAATTTAATGAGACTATTGTCTGTAGCTATTGTTTCAAATGAGTCTTGAGTGCAACCCGGCCATCTGTGGAATTTGCCAATACAAAAATTCAGTGCTACATATGGGAAAATATGAAGTCAGTGCAATTACAGAGAAGTCCAGAAAGTAAAGAAAGAATCTTTTCAGGAGGGAGGGACACTGAGGAGGCTGTTCCACAGCCCAGGGCTGGAAATGTTCTGTGAGGCTGTTAGATCTTAAACACTAAGACTAAAACCTCCACTGCTCATTAAAATATGCATATCTGACTCTTCTGGTAAGCATTCCTTTTCTTCCTTCAAAAGATGAGAAATCTTCTTTCTCAGCCATTGTGTCTTTGAACAGAAAAAAAAAAAATGACAATCCAGAAATTTTGTCCTTTCTTCCCCCTTGCAATGAGAAAAGTCTTTGTTCCTTTTTGCATTATGCTACCAAAGCCGGCATTGTCTCCTGAGGAGGAATCGCTTGTTTGCTGCACATACCTTGGAGGGCTTCTTTGCCCTGCTTGACAGAAGCCCAGGCAATGCTCAGCTCCACAGCTGTATCCGGTCTCGTGTTGACTGGATTTAGTGAGACTTTTCCTATTGATTTAAAGAGAAGCCTTTGATCATTGAAAGGCAATTCAATATTCCTCTCCATGACATCTTAGTCCTTTGTTGAAGCAAACCACAGAGATACCAATCAGCATCCGTCACGATCTCCGCTATGAATTTAACTTAGACTGGTAATCAATTTTATATAAGGTACTGGGGAATATGGTATATGACTCTGCACCAGTGCTTAACCCAGGACCACATCTGACACAGAAGCTAAAGCTTATTGACCAAATCAGCATGCTCTGCTCCATCCATTGTGTCTCAATTTTGCAGAAGAATTGGCTGTAGTGATTTACACACATTTCCATACAAAAATGGACTGGGCTGACCTGTTAATCAAAATATTTAAAGATTAAAACAATCCAAAGGAAAATACAAGCCACATGTTCAACAGCTGTGAAATATTTAAGAACATTTTAACAGATCTTTAGAAGAATGAAAAATTAAATTTGAAGCTGCTATTAGAGGTTTATGAGAACTGAATTTGCTCCTTTTCAGAGGTACATACAATTTTTCTGTTTCTAGCATAAATGAAGTGAATTTAGGATTCAAAAATGCACTTTACAAAACATTTAGAAGATCTGAAATGACAGTGTGATGATACCAGGTCAAACTGTGAGCTAAAGCTGCTCACAACTTTAGTGATTTGTACACAATTTAGATTTATATGCAACAAATTTAGATATGCACTGTAAATTCATCAGTAGTTAAAAACTAGCCCAAATTCATTTCCAGATGTTATAAGCTTAAAAGATCTGATTTGGGGGCTCATAAAAAATAGTATAAATTTTCCGCTCTCCTATTTCATTAAAAATATTTTGATACGGCTGTTCATCCTAAAATGCATATATTCACATGGCATATGAGACTTTCAAGCCAGCATAAAAGTCTGTAATCAAAATTTCTGTGTTCCTAACAGATTAAACTAAATCATGGTACGAAAAAGCTTTTGCGACAAAGCTATATTGAATAATTCTACTGTCCCCCAGTTATTAGCATTTCACATAAGCCTGCTGTTTGTTGCTCCTGAAATTCCCTCATTGTAGGCTAGATCCATTAGCCAGACATTTCTACCTGAAATTCCCATTGAAATTAATAAAATTAAAAAGGAGTTTATGGAACTGGATGCTGGCAAGCCTTGGATAGGATCTGCAAGGTCTCTCTGGAAAGTTTTCTACCATCTGCTTTCTTTCTTAGACCAAGGAAGTGCCAGATCTCAATTTCCTGCTGTCACTGGACCATTCCTGCCATTATTTCAGTGAAATCATCCTACATGACTATTGGAAATACTGTATGCCAGGTTTCCTAAATAATTGCTAAAGCCTCTTTTACATCTCTTCCTCAGCCCTCCCTTTTCTCCACATGCTAAGGAAAGGGATTGGGTATTTACTGGATTACGGTTCATATTTAAATTAGTGCATTTTGTAACAACTCGTCTTTAGCTTGTTTTCTAATTGTAATTGGTTCCTTAAAGCCATAAAAAGTAATAATAATAAAATAATAATAATAATAATACACTCCATCACTGATAAAGAGCATCTCCCTGAACAGCTTTGTCTTAAAAGCTCTTATGATCTCTCTCAATTTCCTATATTTCATTTTACTATTGAGTTCTTTAATGCTTCAGCAATGATTTCTGCTGCACTCTTGATTTGTGTCTCATCTCATTTTCTTCTTCAAAATGCTAAGACATTGGAGACGAATGTTAGAGCTTCCATATTTCCTCCCTGTGATACCTCAATGCCTATGACAGTGGGAAAAAAAGTCTTTGGGAGAAGGTTTGTCATCCCTTCTTTTTCCCAGCCTGGTCTCCTTCTGCTGCTACTTTCATTCCATCATTTCCTCTTTCTGTAAATCCTTTTTGCTTCAAACCATTTTGAGAGCTTTACAAACCATTCAGCCTCCAAGCTGGTATCTTCTACCTCCCCATCTCTTTCTCAATTTCGTTCCAACAGCAATAGCAGAATAAAGCAACGAGGTAACATGCTAACATTAACAACATAACTAGAAGCTATTAAGAGGTTTTGTTTGGCTTTCTTCCCAGTTTTTGACAGTACCTCATTGCACTTTAATTATAAAAATAATATATTGCCTCCCTTTAAGAGAAATGCTTTTCTAAAATAAAATCTCAGCCACAAGGATATTAACACAGCAGTTTGACTATGCATAACATATTCATTATTCACCAAACTGGTATACCATAAAAAATACAGTCAATGAATAATCCAAGAAATCTTAATAGTGTCTTCTGTACGGTGACACGTGTACTTTGATCATTATGCATATTAAAAATGTAATATAATATTCAACTTTGTTTTGCTTTCTGAATATAGCTTTTTTTTCCTATAAAACTGACTTAGACTAGAAAAATGAAGATGAGGATGATACGCAAATGAAGGCACAGGGCCTTCTTTGTCGTGGTAATATAGTTGTATTAGGATATTTGAAACTTTGTCTTCCCCAGGGCAAAATGTGTATATATCAACAAATAAAATATTGATAAATATCTAAGAAGCTCAGACATTTAGATCTACTTGATGTATTTTTCCAGATTATATTAGATTTTCAAGATTTAAATTATATCTCTTTTAGTACTGTCCCCACCTCACAACCATTCTGTTATATCTGATTTTTCAAAGTCATGATCCTTATATAATAGAATTAACATGTAGCATTAGTGTGCAAAATTTACTAGAAGAATAGTTAACTTTAATAGGACTGCCTTTCCCTGTAATAGCAGCGTAATTACATTTAACAGAAGCCAAGGCTTTTAAGCAGAAATACATGTCAATGTACATTTAAAAAAATAAAAGTCTAGCAATATAAGACTAACAAACTCCACATGTGTATTAACACTATGCTAATAGGCTATTATTCAGATTTTATAGCTGGCAATACTAGAATCAAGCAAAGTTATGAAAATAATTATCTTCTGGTTCATTTGCTAAACCAAAGAGAAAAAAACATTTGCAAGATCAGTCTGAAAATAAACCAAATAACGTAACAATTTGAGGTTAATCAAAACATTTAATTGTTCAAAGTGAAAGTTTTTCTTGAATTTAATCTGCAGTTAAACTTTTCAAGTTTTCAAAGAATACGTCCTTTTCAAAATCAATAAATACAAAAACATTTTGAGACGCGGTCTCCAGGAAGCCTTCTTTCCCAGACACTCTGAGGGAAATTATTCCTTACATTCAACCCCAATCTGTGAATAACTGTGATCGTTACAAAACTGTAATAATTCGAGGAGTCTGGTTAATTTCTTACTGGACTGTGGAATCAGAAGATGTGTGGGTTTATTTACAAAGTTGAAGAGTTTGAGAACAACCTTAGATATTACTTATTTTAACTCAGTGGTTGTTGTCACTTTGTAGAGGGAGAGATGAGGCGCAGGTCACTGCTCCCAAAACTTTCTCCACCTGCTGCCAAATTCAAGACAGCGCTGGAGCTGACCTTTCTCCACACATCCTCACTTTGTTGCACTTCATGAATTTTTATGCAGGGCAACATTTCCAAAGAAAGGTGGATATTAAAAAGCCTCATGCATTATGCTAGCTTCTCTCTGATGAGTACTTTACCAATAAAACTTATCTTGCATAGTGTAACGATAATATCCTTAAAGAGGCAAGTTAAAGTGCAATGTGAGACTGCACATGAAAAATTGCCAGAATATATTTATCGCTGCAGACTAGAAGTCAGCAAATATTTAAATGAATTTTAAATAGAGCCATGTCAGAGAATTAACTACAAGCCATTGTATATACACCTTTCATTTATCACTGACTTGCAAAGCCAAGGGCAGGAGGTCCCATCCCATGTCCAGCCAGGTGGCTCCTTCCAGACTCCGGTCTGTGAACGTTCCCTGCATTACGCATTTTGGGATGGCAGCAGGAGGCCATCCCAAAACACTTGCTATGCTTGTCTAAGTGAGCCTGTAGAAAGGGGAACTCACCCCCATCCTTTAAACCTTTTCTTGATTCACACGCAGCTTTGTTGATGACTAATTCTCTTCTTCATCTCCTATTGTAATGAGCACAGTTATTCCTTTATTCAGTCACTTCAGTAGTAGCTGTGGTAAAATTCCCATTTTAATACACACAACAACTCTGCGTTTTGTCTATCTCTTTCTTTTGTGGCTTGACCTTCAAGAGAGTCAGCAAAGTCTTCAGAGAAAAGACTGCAAAAAGACAGGCCAACGCAACAACTTGTTACTGTGGCAGTGGGTCCAAACTCCTATTCCCAAGACGAAATAGCAAGAAAAACCTAGATGCCTGATACTAATTTCCTATTGGATGCCTAAGAAACCTAACAAAAACATAATTCTCTAATATCTTGCTGACCCCTCCGTGCATCTTCCCAAAATCTGAACCACTGCCATAAAGCTGGGTAAATCCAAAGATAAATAACTGCAACTAGTAATAAATTTGGCCAGTATTGGGGATATTTCCTCTTGATTCAACAATTACAGACTTAAAAATAATTGATTTATGTTTAAATGTTTGTTAAACAAAACTCAGAAGAGAAAATCCTGCCAGGGTGTTAAGATACCTAATGTAAAGAATTCAGCTCTAACTTGCTGCTACTTGTAGTCCAAAAAAGCTCTAACTTCTCCTTTATACCCCCTGTAATTCACATGAGAAGCTCACTTCACCAAGGCATCCTGAGCATGAAGAGCCGAGGAAGGCACACGGATGCTCTAGCAGGGTGCTTAGAAAGTTTCAAGAGCAGCCACTGTCAGGGAGAATAAAAAGTTTAAAATATTAAACAAAATTGTAACAAAGCAAAATAACAAAGAGGAAGAAGGGTTTTCAACTCTACCAATGTGTATTTTCCTGATAAAAAGCAACCTTCTTAATTTAATCTATAACCAGAAATGGCTGACACAGGTTCCAATACCGTTTACTTTGCATCACTATTTGTGACAGACACACGACTCTTATATGATCTTGTGGTGATGAAAGTACAAGTCTTCATCTATTTCAATAAACCTTTTTTTTTTTTTTTTTTTTTTCCTCCGCAGAAGCCCCTTAAGACCTTCATTGAAAAGCTGTAAAAATGTTTAAACAAACTTGCTTGTCTTCAGGCTTTTAAAATCACTTCCTCATGTGCCAGAGGTTAAACATATACAAAATATTTGCAAGATTGGGGATTTAGAGAAGTGTTGCATATATGTAAGAATTATTTTAGCACTTACTAAAAACTAGCTGCAAAAACGAAGTGAAAAGAAACATTGTAGATAGTAGTTTGGCTTTTTCAGGGTAGAAGACAATAATCTCCTGATTTTTGAGAGCAGGGTTGTCAAACATAAATCTTCATCATAAATCCTCACCACTCCAGCTGAGATCTCATTCTTGATCCTTTTCCACATCACAATTTTAAGAGCTGAAGATGCAAAACTGACTTGCTGGTAACATAATCTAATAGCTAAATATTTTGTTTAATTGAAGATATTTTGATAAAATAAGAAACTTTTATGTTAATCTTCAGCTTTTCTGTGAAGCTGCAACTTGATCTATGCAGCATTTTTCTGTGGGGACAGCTCAGAAGTGCTAGTGGAAAGAAACACCAAATTCTTCAAAGATTTAATGAACCCTTTGTAAGATCAGTTTTTAAATAGTAACCTATGCAGCCATTAGTTGCAGCTCAGAAAAAAGGCATACATGGCAGTATTATAGTTATAATTATAGTTATAGTCATAGTCTCATATATAAGAACTTTCAAAAGTATGTTTCAATTCAATTATCATCAATATTTGAGCTCTAAAATTCATACTCTCGTTCCCTCCACTTATGATAAGCAAATACTACATCAGCCAATAAGTCTTTTCATCATCACTGAATGGATAAAACTCACACGTGGAAAACTTAATCACAAACATTTGTAAAACTTCATACACTGTATCTAAGTCTGTATATGAGTTAAAGGTATTTGTAACAATTTTTTAAAAATAGAGTATTTAATAGTTTTGTCTAGACACATATATTATACAAGTCTAGCTAAAATTAAAACATACTTCTGTACTCAGTAATATAGAGAATGATTTTTTTGAGTTTGAAAACATCGCTCGAACCGGGCTCGTTCCCAGGCAGCACCTCCCACCCTGTAACAGTAGGATAAATGAATATTTCTTATCTGGTTCTCAGCCCTCAGCTGATCTTTAAAGACTGGTGAAGGGAAACTTAAGCCAAGCCGACTAAATCTGTGCTGTCACAGAGAAGTGCTCTCACGACCCCCTTGCTACGGTCCGGTTGTTAAGTGTGATAATGTCCATCTGGGCATTTTACACAATGGCAGATGCTTCGAAGCAATTGCTTTTTGTGTTTCCTGCTTACCAATTTTAACCAAAATACTGCAGCTGCAGCAGTTATAATTGATACTTTCTGTTTTCCCAACAGGAGTCTGCAGATGGGCATTTAGTTTGGATTCACCAAGTCCTTTTCCATTTTAGTTTAGGACATCTAAAAACTAAATTAAAACAGCATCAACCAGTATACACAAACTTAGCCCCAAATAAGAAAGTGTTTGAGTTACAGCCAACTCCGTTAGTCTGGTAAAAGTGTCTAGGAGGCCAGTTACCAGCCTGTAAGATAGCAATGATGTTGACAGCAGCAAAAATAGCAACTGTTTCAAGATATCCGCCCTCCCCATCCTCAGCAGCTGGGGTTTATCATCCCTGCTGAAGATGTGGCAGACAAGGAAGCAGCCAGCGACATTAGGTAGCTCAGTCTGATCCTCCTCCTCTTGCACAAGGCTGAGAGCAGCTCTGGCAGCTGCTGTCCCTCGTGTCTCTGGTCACTTGGGCAAGTTCTGAGATCTTTGTTGCAAAGACTCTTTGCACATAACAGCAGCACAAAGGGGTATAAAAATATATATTAATAGTATAATTAGTTTTCCGAAACATACCAGACTAACCACTAATACATATTATGTTCACCACCCCAACTGAGACGCATTTGGACAGTGAAGAAATCCAGAAGGAGCAGGCCAGGACCACAAGGTTCTTGCTACAGGCTGGTCCTCACTGTTAGAGGGTCGCTATTTTCAGTCTCTGATTTCTTCCTTTCCAGGTCAGACCTTTTGCTCTTGAATACCTGACCTGCCAAAAGCATCATCTCAAAAATAATATTTACATGTTTTTAACTTTCTTCATCAGAGATGGAGGTATAGGAAGAACGAGAGACAAGGTAAGGATAAAGGATGTACAACTTAGTACATTTTTAATACCAATAACATGCACAGGATGAACAGCTCACAGAAGCAACAGTACAGCACCAAAAAAAAGGTAAAATACAGTTGAAAAATAATCTCTATATAATAACTTTGCTTTAGAAACGAAGCTCTAAATGTTTCTAAAAAAAAATCTTTCTTTTAATGAAAGATTTTGAATTCAAACTTATAGGCCTTATCCAAATAGAATTATACAATTAATTGTCCCAGTAATTACTATATCATTTAATATCTTTTCTCTATGCATTTTTTTTTTATAAAAATACATACTTCTTTATAAAAGTATGTATTCACCATGTATTTTTTTTGTAGGAGTCCTCTACAAATGCAAGTTCTCCTTTACAGAACATATTAATTTTTAAAAACTGAGGTCTGTTTTTTAAAATATTATTAATAATACTAATAATTAAAACTTCTGCTTTATCCATAGTAACCATTGGATAACATTTCTTTCTTTACTTAACCACACAGACAAGATATTTGTTTCCCCATCTCTCAAGCATTTATAAACAGAAAGTGATCTCTAACAGTGGTGTTGTATCTGATCTCATCTTTTGCTGCTCATCCCAGAGCAGAGGCTTTCTCATCATTCATGCTCCTGTAACCCGTGAGATACTTTGTGCAGACACAAAGGCCCAGGCAGGCAGGCTTGATGTGCACGTCAGGCTGATGCACACACAGATCTTTCCTCAGTATGGAGCAGAGGCAAGGCAAGAGCACCAATCCACACCAAGACAGCAAACACCGCAGGTGGATAGACTGGGCCTGATCTAACCATGGCCAATAAATACTTTCATGGGCCTTTATCCATTAAAGCATCACATAGGCATTCATTTTATGATATGCTCAAACTTAATCACATTTCAGTGTGTTGCTGAACAAAATTAATTGTCTGTAAAACAAGACTATGGCACACTGCCCCCAAAGGTAGGAGCCAAAGCTCCCTGCAGGATCATGGGAAGAAACGTGTGTGTGTGTGTGTGTGTGTGTGTGTGTGTGTGTGTGTGTGTAGCCACAAGCAGTTCCAGGAATAGTGAGTTCAAAGACAAGATGCTCCCAAAAGCCTCCCCACACAAGGCT